>CANSNZ010000226.1:0-121841 GCA_947646795.1 Beta lomatogona
CTTTGGGGAGAGCGAGGAGAAAGTGCAAAAGTATGAGAGAAAAAGGCGAAAAGGTGGAGAGAGAAATTGAAAAGTGAGAGAGAAATTAAAAATTAGGTTAAAATGTTAAAAGTGGATGACATGGGTGGAAAAAGGAGAAAGTAGATGTGACGTATTATAAAAATAGAAAAAGCTTGACGGTGTGTAGTTTAAAAGAAACAGGCCAAAGAAAGTGTGTAGATTAAAAAAGCGCGGAGGAGTAACAACTAATAGGTGATAAAAGAAACTTAAATAGCGTAATTTAAAACTAGGGTTTGTGAATTGGGTCAGGCAGGAAAGAGAAGTGAATAGGAAAGAAAGCTGAGGAGGGAGGAGTTTGCTCTGCTTCAATAGCTTTCTCTCTTTCACAGTGTGTCTCGTCCCTCCAGTTTTCACTTGCTCCTTCCCCCCAATCCCAGCGACTCCATGTTAATCCCCGTCTCTTTAAATTCTGGTGAACTTTCTTTAGCAACATGGTAATTATTTCGCCAACATAATTCGTTTATTTAACCCATACCCTTGTCATTTAATAGTAAGTGGATGGGAAACTGCTGAAAGTTATTTATTTTAGTCGCTCTTCAGGTAAGATCAATTTCATCATTTTTATTTTCTACTTGTGCTCAAGCAACATCAATGTTTTCATCTCAGAACCGAAATAGAAATGTCAGAAGAAAAGGTTTTCATATTCAAATCTCAGATTAAAAAAAGTGGCAAACAAATGAAAGTGGAACCCCATCACTTGAGAGAGAAATTTCAGAAATCATAACTCTATTTGGTCCAACCTGAAAGCTGTGCCTGATCATTATATTTAGGGTGTAGGAGGGAGGGAGGGGAGGGAGGGAGGGAGGGCTGAACCACACGAAGAAGAGGCAAACCATTGTTAACCAATGTTGGGGCATATTTGTCTTTTTTTGTTATTGTCGTGTCTCATGGGTTATGAGTTTAAAGTTTGAACAGTCTCTTAGTGAAAAAAAGCTTCTCTGACCAGAACTCCTTTCATTGTCCTGAAGTATGAAACTGCATATGGTTTTGTGGATTAAATAGTTTGTGGAAACAACTGGGAACTTGGCCCAATGAGTTTATGTTTTGAATCCTCTATCATTGTTTCATTTCGTAGTTAAAAAGTATATACAGGATCTTTGGTGGAGTTTTAGTGAATGTTGTATTCAGCTCGTTCTGGAAAGAGCTGAACTTACAGTCCCATTGTTTCAGGATGTGGACATGCATTCTTTTTAGGATTTTCAAGACGTGCAACATTCCAATGGTGGCAATGGGGACGGTATTCTCTTATGCTTTCCCTTTTCCATTGACATGCACCTCAGTTTTTGTTCCGTGTTATCTGATCATAAATTATAATGCACATTGGCTCTTGAACAGTTTCCAACTGGCTTTGCATTAGCTCATTGAGAAGAAAAGCAGAAGGATGGAAATATCGCTGTATTGTCTAGCTCGCGCGATCGAGAGCTTCTTCACTTAGTATGGCAGATGTTGGATATCTGCCTCAATCACTAGTGAACATCAAGAGAGCTGATGTGGTTGTTTTCAGCTTATCGACAGCTATTATTATGCACTGTTATTCTCAAGAGAGGGAAGTTTTCAGATCCAAGTACCTAAACGTTCTCGATTGGGTCTTTGGTGTGCCACCACCACCCTGCTACACTCCGCGATATAAAAACAAGTAGAAGAATATACATGCAAGGCATTAGGGACTGTCATTTTTTCTCCCCCTCAAGTAATGTTCCAAATTTAGTGAGGAGCAATTTGTACAACATTTAGATTTTAGCTACATTATTAGCAATAGTGTTTAAATTAAGTTACAATGCCATCTGAGTATTGAAATGAATGTATCATCATTAACTCAATTTTGCAATATTACATTAATTCACCTTCTTCAAACCATCATCTCAAACCAGATTTTATCACCAATGGTCTACTAGATACAAATTCACAATGTTACGTATAATAATAATCAAGTGATTCAACTCTAAACCATAATCTAAAAATTGCAATTGAGCGACTTGAAATTAAAACCAAATGCACAATAATGCTGTTCATTGAGACATTTCATCGAACATCTTATATGCATCCTTTCTAATCAAATTCCAAACAAAAAACAAAAACAACATAAACTGCAAAGTCGTAAAATAAAATCAAACTTCATCTTCAAGAAGAAGCATATTAGGAATACCCTTACTAACGGGGAATTTGCGACCGGTTTCGGGACAAACAAGGGCACCTTCTTCGAGGTGAATGCGGAGAGCATGGTGAAACTTGGTAAGAAAATCCTGGGAATCAAGTAAATAAACGTCGGGCGTTTCGGGTAATTCGGAAAAACCTAGGGTTTTAGCGGCTTCAACAAAGGGACTCCATTCGATTTTGTTGAAGATGTTTTTGAGGAAGTCGGAGTTCATGTCGACTTGCTTCTCCACAACTTTTGTGGGCTCTATTTTAAGAGGAAAACCATTGGTAACACCTTTGATGTTTGAGGATAACATGTTGTGAGTTAACGACCTCATCATTTACCCTCTCTATCTCTATCTCTATCTCTATCTCTATCAATTTGCTTTGATCTTTCTGGAGCAACTCCGCGGCGGTGGAGTCTTGATGTTTTTGTCTTTGTGAGGGGTTTTTCTTAGTACGAGGACTCTTTGTATTTTGTAAATAGTTTGGCAAAGATGAGTTCCAACTTACCAACAATTTCTCTAAATTTTCTCCTTGAATAAGATTTTCAATTTTCATTAATAAAAAGTTGGCTTTAATTACTTTTTTGAATATTTTATGACAAATTTTCACATAACTATTTTGCATAAAAAGAAATTCTATATTGTCAAATGTTTATTTTTGCTACTAATTGACGTGATTAGTTAGAAATTCGTTTGATGGAGCCGTTTGCTTGCTTCGGTTCCCCCCCAAAAGCCAATTTATGTAATTATTGTATAGACTTCTCTAGAAAGTTATCAAACACACCTAGAGGCAAATCCAGAATTTTAGGACTCGGGAGGAGGGGGACCAGGGGTACTCACCAATATAATTGATCAATTACATGATTACATCCACTATTCAAGCGGTATGCAACACCCCAAATCATTTTATTGCGGCGATGCACATTAGAAAGTTAGATCGACATCGGCGAGATATAACATTGATATTGGTACACTAATATATATTTTAAAATGTTGTATTTAATAATTGTTACGAATGAATTTTGGAACTAAATAATGATTATAGTTGGATATTCTTTTGACAAGAAAGGGGGGTGGGGGCGGGGGGTGGGAAAGAGTAGGATATTCTTTTCTAGAAAAAGTAAAATATAAGTGGTTGTGCTCATTTCATCTCATTTCTATAAAAACAAAATTCTCTCTCTAAAACGAGAGCCCCCCCTCTCTAGTTTCCTAGAGCCAAACACAAACTTAACCCTCCCTCTCCTCACCCCCCCTTCCTTATGTAAAATTCTTTGTCCGGTAAAAAACCTCCACTTCCAAAAACCTTTCATCTCTCCCAAAAAATTTGCTTCTAAGTCATTACATTACCCATATAGTCAATGGATAATTCATTCATTGATACAAGATTTATCCCCCTCAATGGTATTAAGAAAATGGGGACCATAATTTCATCTGAATTAGGAGATATGCAACCCTCGGAGGTTGTATTCCCAATGACGGTTATGGGACAGGTTTAAAGATTACGGGAACTTTTACAGTTGAACAAATCCAAAATTGGGTAAATACCCGTTGGTTCACAAATGAAGATGTTAAAGTTGGGAAAACTGGCAAAACTTTCTTTTTTTACTGTACTCACGAAGATGACAGAGACAACCTATTAGCCAGAAAGAATGCATGCTACCAAGGTGCTCTACTTGTTCTCAAATGCTGGTTTCCGAGTGCAGCCATCCGAAGTTTTGACTTCTCTTCCTTCCCAATCTGGGTCCGTGTTGAAGGTATTCCTCTCACGTGTAATAGTGCTCTTGTAGCTGAGCGAGCCTTACGTAAGCTCGGTAGGATTGTACGTTTTGATGAAGCCTCTCTTATGGAAGGGCCCAAGGAATTCATTCGTACAAAAGTCCATGTGGAAGTTGATAAGCCGCTAATTCCGGGCTACTTCTATGAATATGTCCGGGATCATTTCAAATGGATAGACTTCCGCTATGAAGGATTCTTTATTTCTGCAAAAAATGCGGAAAAATAGGACACAAGATCTCTCGTTGTAGGCTCTCCGCGGAAGCAGCACAACGACAATTCGGGATTCTTATGGGTGAAATATGTTTGAACGGAAATTCTCTCTTAGTAGGGTAGCCTCCATCCCCTTGTTTTTCAAATAAAATCATTGGGTTAAGGCGTATAGAGATGCTAAGAACCTCTAGAATTGATTTGTTAGCTGATCCCAGTGATGAAATTCCCTTTGAAGCAAGCTTTACTGACTCGTCTTCTGTTTCGGACTCATCCAGCTCATCAGATAGGCCAAGTCAAGAGGGATGCTCCCGAAAATCCAAGCGTAAACATCCTGATTCATCTAGTGAAGATGATTCCCCATATTCGAAAAGACCTATTTGGGCTCGGAGAAACTTAATTCCTCCTCCGCAGATAGTCATTCCAGATCCAAATACTCAAGATTCTAATGGGAAAAACATGGATAAGGAGAACCAAGGAAAGGAGAATTACGACAGAAAAGGGAAAGGGAAGCGCTCTTTGAATAAGCCACCGGAAAATGAACGTGAAAACAAATCTCTCAAACGTACTCCGTCGCCGATATCAACTGAGGAATTCAAAGCCCAAACAGTCAAAGGTCAGTTTAATCCTTACCTTCTTTATGGTATAGGAATTAAAGAAGTAGAGTTAGATAATAGCCCTGCTTCACCAGTTGTAGCTGAGACTAAAGCTTTGAAAATAAGCCCTTTAAAGTCAAATGTGTTAGATATCCCTTTATGGAAAACAAGAGAAAATTGTGGACTCTCTCTATGGCATTAAAAGCACTCCTTCCACCCTGCATATCTTGGCTAGTAGTTCCTTCCTTCTCAAAGGAATGAAAGTTATTGAACTTAAGTTATCCTCCCCTTTCCTGGCCCACAGTCAAAATCTCCCTGATAAATCCCCTAATAACACTCCTCTTTGGTGTACTTTATTCTCAGAAAATACCTTGAACCATCGCCCAACCATATTATCCCATAGTTGGAACTCACTTAAAATAAATGCTTCTTCCCCCCCTTTTCGGTTACTTATACCCCCACAAAATCCATATGGTTTGTCACATGCCTTTCCTACTGAGTTTATTTCTAAATTCACCCATCTTTTTCCTCAAGTAGAAAATTCCACTTTTCCTCAAATGGCTTACCCTTTTTCCGATTTGGAATTACGTGAATTAGAAGGAACCGGATTTCAACTTGGTAACTTGGACCGAATATACGCCCATCTAACCCACTTAATGACCCATTTATTCCTATGAAGGAATTTATCAACCACCACATCAACCAACTAACCCTCCAAGACTACCTACAAAGTCCACATTCCCCAATTACCCCAAGCCCACAAATCTCATCAACCGAACCATCGAGTCAAGTGAAGACTCATCGATTCGTTTACATTTCCTAGTGATCTAAAACCAGTCCAATCCGAGTTAAAAATGGCCCATCCCAACAAGCCCACAACCCCGAACCGGATCACAAAAGTTTGTGGTCCTATTGGGCCAATTAGGAGTGAAGACTTTTTCCGTCGACCCATTATTCGAGTTTACCCAAATTTAAACAAAGGAAAAGGGGCCATGAAGACTGTTAGTGCTTGGGCCAAAGGTCGGCCCCATTTCTGTTCATTTGTCCGGTTCGATGAAGACATGCATTCGGCCCGGGTGAGACCCGGCGTGGAAGTTGAATCTTCTTCAACCCGGTTTCAAATTTGTCAACTGGGGCTAATATGTCATCTCGATTTTAAGAACCAAAACACCCTGCTATATGTGGTCCCGAAGAAAATTTTTTTCTCGGTTGATTCCGAACTCGGTGCGAGATAATATTGATCCCATAGACATTGATATTCTTGTAAGTCGCGTGAATAGTGACATTTTGGGTCTCTTATCTTCTCAAAGAATGCATTTCCAACCCTTCTAAAATCAAAGTCAAGAAATTGAGGGAGAAAATTCGCCGGGGAACGTGAGAGGAGAAACCAAACTCTTGCAAAAGCTAAAGTTGGGTGGGTTGGGGCTTTCGGGCCAAGTTCACTTCCACTGCTGACAAAAAGAAAGGGCAAGAGGTAGTTAAGGTTGGAGATAAACTCACCACAATTAGTGGAAATTCCGAAGAAGAAGGACCAAGCAAGAAAAGATGCAAAACTCGAAATGCTACAAAGGTAAACCGAACCTTAAATTTGGACTAAGTGATGGTGACAGGTGCTCTTTCAAGCTCAGAGGATGCTGAAATGATGAAGGGTAAGGTGGTTGGCCCAAAACAGCCCCCCAAGGAAGATATGAGAGCATGTTCTTGGAATTGTCGGGGTCTTAAATCTACTGACACCCCGATAATTCCTTTCTTGAAGTTGTTGGTCAATAGTTAGTCTTTAGATTTTCTGTTTTAATCTGAAACCAAAAGCTCAACTAAGGAGCTAGAACCTATCATTTCTAGCCTACGGTTTTGTAATTGGGATGGGCATAACTCTGTTGATCTCTCGGGGGGTCTAATTTTGTGCTGGGCTAACTCCGTAGAGGTTTCTATCTTTTTTGTATCGGCTAACTATGTATGTTGCAACGTTAAAGATGAATGCAATTTAGTTTATTATGTTGTGTGTGTGTATGGGGCACCTGCTTTAGAAGATAGACAACCTATCTGGGACACCATTAGAGCATTTCTATGGTCGCATCCGGGTAAGCACCTATTACTAGGTGATTTCAACCAAGTTGAATTCCAGAATCAAAAGGTGGGAGGTAACACAGTTTTAAAGGGGCGAATGCTTTCAGTATGTGGAAAATAGATTGCCGCCTCTTGGATTTGCTTTTTCATGGAGTTCCTTATACTTGGACTAACAATAGGAAAGAAAGCCAAAACATCATGGAAAGAATTGATCGGGCCCATTGCAATGGTGAGTGGCTAGGTTCCTTCCCCAATGCCTACATCATAAACTTCCCGATCTTCATCTCTAATCATGGACCTATTGTTATCGAGTGTAATCCTACCCAAAGGAAAAAGAAAATACCTTATAGAATTGAAGCTTGGTGTTTAGACTTTGCTGATATTCAAAATAAGATCAAAACCTCATGGACTCAATCAATCTCGGGTTCTTCGCTCTTTAGGATTCAAAGGAAGCTTCAAATAATCAAAAATGAGTGTAGAAAATGGAGTCTTGATTTAAAGAAAGGTCATAATATATAATGGGACCAAATTAATGAAGACCTATCAGAAGCTCAATTAAACACTTTGCTCGCAGGAACTAAGACACAAGGAAGGGATTATTAGGAATAAAATCAAAGCAAGCACAAGATTTGAAATTAACTTACTCTGGAAGCAAAGAGCGAGAACAAAATGGGATGAGTTAGGGGATCAACCTACAAGTTTCTTCTACAAATGCATGAAAACCAAACAAGGAAGGAATGAAATTAGAGCCATTCGAATAAAGAGGGGATTTGGATCTCTAAATCAAAAGACTTAAAGATGGAGTTTGTGAATTATTACACCGGCCTGTTTTTGTAATAATCAATCCGGAGCGGCTCTTTATGAGGAAATCAAAGAATGGATAGGTGAAATGCCCAAGATTGCGAGACTTACAAAATTTGCATCTCCAGGAGCCTTTTTCTATGAAAGAAATCAAAGAGGCTATGTTTAGTATGAAACCCCTCAAATCGCCAGGTCCAGACGGTACTCCCCCAGTCTTATTCCAGAAAGAATGGGACATATTGGGTGAAGAAATGGGTCAAGTAGCTCTAAATTTTCTATCGGGGGGTGCACATGCTTCGAGAAACAAACCGGACTTTTATTGCGCTCATCCCCAAAACAGCTAGGCGGTTCAAGTAAGTCAATTTCGTCCCATCGATCGCGTACAATACATCGTACAAATTAATTTTGAAATGCATGGTTCGAAGACTACAACCTCTTCTAATGACTACGATTGGACAAAATCAAAATGCATCCGTTCGGGAGATCAATTAATGATAACTGCATTATAGCTCATGAAATGCTGAGCTTTGTCAAGAAAAGGAAAAAAGGGAAAAACTACTCTTTGATCTTGAATTTGGACTTGAACAAGGCTTATGACCGTGTCGACTGGAAATTTATTGAGGAAGTCCTAACGGTTATTGGCATGCCCGATACTTGGATCCACCTCATCATGGAATGTGTTACAACCGTTACTTATTCGGTCTTGGTCAATGGTGAAGCTACGGGAATCATTAAACGCAGAGCAGGCCTTAGATAGGGAGACCCTCTCTCCCCTTATCTTTTCATTCTATGTATGGAGGTCCTCTCCAGGAAAATGCTTCTCCAACGAGAGGCAAGGTCTCATTAAGGGTCTCAAGATTAATAGGAAAGCTCGGGAACTTTCTCATCTTTTCTTTACGAGATGATGCCCTTTTCTTCATGAAGGGTACAATGGATAATGTGTGGAATTTGAAAAAAACTCCTTGAAAGCTTCTCGTCAATTCTCGGGAGAAATGATAAATATCCAAAAAATCCTATACGGTCTACAGCAAAAACATCCCAAGGAAGTTCATTCGTCTTCTAAATAAAGGTCTCAAAATAGAAAATAAGGAAAAGGCTGGGGAAAATACCTTGGGTGTCCAATGGATGTCAATGGTCACTCCCTAAATGTCTTCCAAGAGCTTCCTGAAAAAATTGTTCAAAGAATCTCTTCCTGGAAATTCTCTGCCCTCAATCAAGAAGGTAAGCTTCTCCTCATTAATAGCATCTTAATAGCTTATGCCTCTCACATTATGTCTACCTTCCTTTTTCCAAAGAAGATAATCAAGAAAATGTCTTCGACTATCTTGAAATTCTGGTGGAGTGCTAAGTTTAACAAAAATCCGATTTACTGGAGGAAAAGTAGTCTTCTAGAGGAACACAAAAATAATGGCGGTTTAGGCCTAAGAAATTTGGAAATCCTAAATAAGGCTACTCTCTTCAAGCAAGCTTGGAGGATTCAAAGCAATCAATCCCTTCTTGTGAGTCAAATTTTCAGAGCTAAGTACTCTAGTAACTGGTTTGAAAAAAGTATGAGAGGCAATATTCCTCCAAATTGTTCTTGGGGAGGAAGGAGCATCATGAGAAGTGTTCAAGCGCTGGGCTCAGGTGTTGGGATAAGAATAGGAAATGGTAAATCTACTCCTATTTTGGATGTCCCTTGGGTTTATGGGAAGAAAATCCACTTTAAACAGGGAATTGTGCATCAAAGTCCTACCTACCCTTCAAGGGTTGGGGAGCTTGTCTCTGAGGATGGAGAATGGGATAAAGACAAACTGGTTAATTGGTTTGATGCAGTTACAGTGAGAACCATCCTTTCCATCTACATTCCTGAACAGGTAAGTGAGGATGAATTCAATTGGGAAGCAACTAAGCATGGTAACTATGAGATCAAATCTGGTTACTGGTTTCTTAAGAATCAAACCCAGATTTCAAAGTCAAATTCTACCTTCGGAAAAAATTCTCGGAATAAAAATTTGGCCAAAATGGAAAATCTTCTATTGGAAGCTAGCTAATGGTGCTCTAGCCACCAGAGTAAACCTTAGGAAAAGAAAAATCCTAAGCGAGTGTCCTTGCCACTTTTGTGGAAATCAAGAGGAGTCGGATACTCACCTTTTCAAAAATTGTGAAATTTCGATGAGAATTTGGAAAAGTTCCAACCTTGGCATTATATCGAAAGACTACCCTAACCTCTCAGTAAAAGTATGGACAAGAAATTGGTTGTGGTACCTTATGCAAGTGGAAGATAGTGATTATAGAGTTGTTGAATTTATAGGCATTCTATGGAGCATTTGGATCTTAAGGAACAAAATTGTGTTTAACCCAACTGAGTCTCTAAAACCGACTGAGGCATTTGTCATCCTAAACCAGTGGAAAACTCGTTGGAGAAACTTACAGGGGCAACTAAACTTTGAGAGGATCTCCAAAAGAGAATTATCAGAAAATCATTTCTTAAACAAAAAGATTTGCCAATGGAGCCATAATTGGCCGGGAGAGGGAACTCAAAACAAATTAATCATTGATGGAGCTTGGAAAAGGAACAAATCTGTTCAAGGCGATCCTGGAAATGCAGCTTATGGGTGGGTCCTTCTAGAGAATGACAGTGAAATAAGCTCAGGAAGTAAACAATTAGCAGCTAAATCAGCTCTTCAAGCGGAAGCTTATGCTCTACTTCATAGTCTCAAGTCATTATCTAGTCGTAAAATTATCAATCTTGAAGTTTGAACAGATTCTGAGCAAGTGGTTAAGGGGATTCAAAACATCAACAACGCTGAAGATAGCACAAGAATGATTATGAAAGATATATGCAACTACATCAATAATTTTTTTTTTCGTAGTCTTAACGTTAGTAGGAAAGAAGTGGTAAGGCGCATCGTCTAGCTACTAGTGAAAGGAAAAATTGTACTCTTCAGTAGGTTTTTATTTATCTGTTGTCAAAAAAAAAAAAAAGTGGTTGTGCTTTGAAGATGAGTAGTGACAATAAATCAAAAGAAAAATTGATACTAATAATCCAACCTTTGGCAGGTTTATTGATTATCTTTTAATAATGCTAACTTTGGGGGTAGCTTTTCAATATAATTCGGATTATTTTTCTTGGCATAACCCATCCATTTTGTATCTATTGTATGCAAGAAATAAAAGTTCGGATTATTTTTGAGAAGTTATCCCCTAAAGTTGGGACTGATAAGTGCATATTCTAACATAATTTAGTTGCATATTAGGTGCATTTTCATGTAGCATTAGAGCATTTACATTGCATTTGTGCATATTTAGGTCCCTTTTCAGAAGCTACGATACTTTCACGGGTTTTTTGGTCTTTTGATGTAACCTCAGTTACTTTGAACTCCTATTTGAGGATATGACGATTAAGGCACTTGGATGACCTTCAAAACGATATATCATGTGCCCAAAACGGATTGAAAGTGAAGAAGATACACACGACTTTGTGTACTTGTGCGAAATATGATACCTCTGCACCATTTCACTCATAACTTTTGACACAAGAATGATAATGAGGTAATTCCAACTGGGTTGGAAACTAGACTTCAAGAGCTTTCCAACGATATATTACATGTGTGAAACAAAGCTCTGGATCAAAAGTTATAGCTGTTCAAAGTTGAGCTGAAGCCCATTGTCTCGCCCGCACGCCCGTGTGGATATGTGCTCGGCCGTGCAACCTGCAATCAAAAGTCACGAATGGTTCTGCCTTGCTTGCACGACCGAGCAAGATTTCGCTCGACCGTGCACGACCCTGCACGCCCGTGCGCATAGTTGCTCCCGTGCAACCTGCTGTAATGTCGTATCTTCCACGTGACCTAACTTATGTCGGTTTATATTAATCTTAGCTTATAAATAGGACTTTAAACATTATTTTGAGGAGCTTAGATGAGATATCATCATTATTAGTTTATACTTATGGTTTTTCGAGAGAGAAGTTAGAGAGAGAAATTTGTAGATCTCCATTGTTCTCCAAGACTCCACCTTTCTTCCATTAATTCAAGTATCTCTTTTCTTCTTCTTTTCCCCTTGTTTTATATTATGATGTTTTATTATTCTTCTCTATTTTCTTTATTTATTTCAATTATGCTTTCATAGTTTTGTAAGCTATGGTTAAGTTGAACCCTAGTGTGAATTAATTCATGATTATACCTTTAAATTCCCAATTAATTGCTTAATTGTTCTTGCTTAATTGATTGTGTATATTCCAATACTAGATTAGGGATAACTAGTATTGTTATGATTCCATTGTCTTGATCACAACGGGAGTTGGGTTTTGACAAATTTGAATATTTCAATTAAGGACATGAAGTTCTCCACGGGAGTAGGTAGAATGGATTGTTAGGAAGTTAGAGTGCCGCGTTTAATGTCTTTAATTTGCATGATTCCACGGGAGTAGGCTTGAGTGCATATTAGAGAAGTCATAGATACTCGGGAGAGATTCATGGTATTTTATAGGGTATACTTTTCCTTGTGAATATTTAATTGACTAGTTTGGGGTAGGAATTATCATTATATTAATTTATGCTAGTGGGGATACTTAACTATAGAGTCTTTTATTTATAGATTGAATATTATAGTTAATTCGACCATATTTGATATTAACCTCCTTTAGTCTTACCATTACTGAACGGCTAATCATAGAACAACTTTCTCTCTATGGGATCGACCCTGACTTACCCTACTACATACTTAGGAGGATTAGTTAGGTTATTTATTTTTGTTAGGTGCGCGACACGCCTATCAGGGACTATTCTAAATAATCAAAACGTGCGATTAAATTCAGTGAACCGGCCAAAAGTTGGATGGTTAGAATCAAATTTTCCTATATTAATAAGACAATTTTAGAACAAACACAAGGAGGAAAGCAAGAGAAATAAAAAATTGGAAGAACAAAAAATTTCAAAAGAAATAAAACCGGAAGAATAAAGGAAGTAAGGAAACAATTAAGCAAAAAAGACTCCAACGAAGTTGGATTTCCATCCATGGACAATACCACTAAACCAAGACGTTCAACATTAATTACTAATGTGAGAATTTGTTTTTATTTTGTAGACTATGTACGAATAAAGGGCTTAAACATAAACTTTATTCTATTTTTAGTGAGGCTTATGCCACCCGAGACCCTTATTGCATCCATCTTTGAATAAATCTAAATTGTGTTGGATTGAAACCAAATTCTTCAAAAAGGTTTTCAATCGTACTCAGTCGTACTTCAGGAGTTATCCAATCAAGTTAGGTGAAATTATAGGCTTGAAAAATTAAGGTTTACCAAATGCGGAAAAATTGAGATTCGTATATTGATATTGCATTTTAATTTCATATTTTTGTGTAAATCAACGTTATGTTCAATAGATTGAGTAACTAATTGTTTTTGAATAAGCTCAAATCAATTTTTATATTGGTTAAAGCTCAAATCTTGTTAATTCAAATAAATGTCATTTTGGTCTTATAATAGCCTCCTAGAATTCGTGAACAATGGAGAACCAAATAAAAAATAGAGGGAGATTATGAGTAGAAGACCGCATAAGATACAATGAAGAGGTAAAAACGAGTGATAAGGAACAACAATGACAACGAATGTGGATAAGAAATGAATAAGGGAGACTAGAAGATCGTGAAGAAAAGAGGGTGAAAGTAATAGAGAAGAATAAAAAGTAAAAGTTAAAGAAGGGAAAAATTAATAAACGAGGCAAGCAATTGGGTCCAATCAAACGAAATTCTTGACATATTTCGTCAATTGACGGTGTTCATTCAATTTTTTTCGTTGGTGAACATTTGTAGCCAGTAGAGCAATGGTGAACAATGATGGTGGGAGTTTAGGAAGAGAGCTAGACTAAAGTTTTTCAAAAGTGAGACAACTGGTGCTTAGGTGGAGGATATAGGGCAATAAGTAACAACTCCCTCAACTAACCCGTATCAAAACTTAGCTAATGAAATCATTATCATGAAATATATTATAGGAGATTTTGTTAAAGGAAAATTTGGAACCCATGCCGCTTTTAAAAAGAAACCGAGACAATATATGAAACATGCAAAACTTATGCCATAAATTTACCGATATCTATCTCACTGTACACTCAAATGTATAACAAATATGTTGTCCGAACTTAGATTAACTTAAATTTTCTCGTGTCTTATGACCCACCAGGCCACCCATACCAGTCGTCACATTCCAAGATGTCCTTCCTTAATAAACTCCCTTTACTACACCAGGCCAGTGCATTAAATTGATAGAGTTAGGAAACAGTTGAGAGACATTCAATAATGCGGCACAAACACAACATAAAATTGTATCCTGCCCTAAAAATCCCACACAAACTACCAATTACCAATGCAAATGCCATTGCTTCCTTAAGTTGAAAAACTCTACATATCATTACTACCACACACTACCACTTCTTAAACTTCATTCCTTCTTCATGATACCTTACTACTAACTAGCATTATTACATCCAAAAATTACATATAGAAGTTGTTTTATTTTCTCTCTCCTAAATTAGGTGGGTGGACTGATGGGGGATGATGTAGCCCTAAGGCGGTGTTTGGTGTGGCTAGCAATGGTGGTAATAATAGTGGGATTTTACACTCATTCATTCAAGAAAATGGTGGTAACTTATTTCATGGGACTTGCTGGTATAAGTGGTGTGCTCTTGCCAGACTGGGATTTCTTTGATAGGGATTTTTCTGAATGGACTCAACCTGTTTCTGTTGATGAAATTAAGCGATCAGATGTTCTTAGGCTCGGATCTACAAGGTCAGTATATAATTACTGTATGTTATATCCTCTTGAATTTTTTAAACTATAGTTCTATTTCATGTTCATGTAGTTTAAACTCTATATTTCTATGTTGATATCGTAGTTTAGAAAGGGAATAATGGTTTGATGTTAGCTAAATAAAAGTCTTTTAGAATTTGGAGAGAGAGTGGTGATTATCTTAATCTTCTTTAGTTCTTTATATAAAATGGCCAATTTTTTTCTTTTTTTTATAGTAGTTTCCTTGCAATTAAATTATAATTAGAAGTTATGCCAAGAGATCAACATTTGTTTGAACTATTCCCTTATAGAATCTTGGGTCTGTTGCTCCTAATGGGCACTTCATATAGTAATTGCTCAGGCTCTTTTCACTTTTACCTTAAAATTTATTTCCTTTGTCTCGAAATAAATGCAATTATTTGACTTTTCCACTATTTACGCGTCTCACTTTAATCATAACTTTTAACTATTATATAAAAACAAATGCTTAAGATGTTACTAAATTTATCTTAATGTAGATTCTCGACATACTTTTCATGATTTATACTAGTAGATAATTAGAGATATTAATGTTCATAGTTAGTGATTAGCAGGTGGGTCACTCAAATTGTTGCATTTATTCTGAGATAGAGGAGTATTATTTAGTAGAAATCACTTTCGATCATTAAACTAGTTCTAATCGGTAAAAATCAGAGTAAAGGCCATAAGAGAAATACACTAGAGATGTAGTTCGATAAACTAAAATCAGTTTCAATCAATAAAAATAATATTAATCCGGTTAATGAAAGAGCATTTCCCACTAGCTAATTGGTATTTTTGACAGCATGAGGACAAATTGGAATGAAAGCAAAAGTAATTATTCCTATAGTCCCTCTCTGGCTCTCTTACACATTGATTTTCGTGGTCTCCCATTCACATATTTTTTAAAACATTTTTAACAACTAAAAAGGAAATTTTAATTTCTAAATAATAATATTTTGAAAATAGACGTTGATAATTATTTCGTTTATATATAAATAAAAAGAACGATCCATTTTTTGACTCCAATCACGAAAGTTGAAGTATGAACAACCCAAAAAAAAAAGGAAAAGTACATATATAAATTCTCCGTCTCATAATCATAATATAGTCTTCTTACTCATTTTTCACGGGAATTAAGAAAAATGGAATGAGTGGTAGGATTTCCAAAAAATATATTTAATGAAGTGCTTTTTGATACTTTTGTATTGAAACTAGTTATTTATATTCTTTTTCCTTTAAACAAAATCAAAAGGCGATAAATGTTTCTTGGAATGGTGTAAAACAATAAATGGGGTCACATGTTTTGAGAGAAAAGTAGGGGTATTTTGGAAAGTTTGTATAGAAATTAAGGATAATTTAGTCCAAATAAATTGACAAAAAAGAAAATAGGCACAACATTTTGGGACACTAAAAAAGGAATGTGAGCACTATATTATGGGACGGAGGGAGTACATAACTACAATTTTTCTTAAACACTATGAACAAATGAAAAGAATGAAATTCGCCTGATTAATAGCAATAAAAGCCTAAAAGGTATTTTGCTTCCTTAACGGACCCATTTTATAGGTGGTAAAAAATAATGGTAATACTAATGAATTTACGGTTAATTTTGTCAAAAAGTCTTATGTCAATATCTATGTATCCTTAGATATCTCTTATTCTTCACAATTAATAGGAAAAATTGATGACGGAAGTCTCAACTTTGGGTGATAATTTTTTAAAAGGTCTGAACCATTGATTAACTTGTGTAGGGTTGGCTTTAGGGGTCTTAACTTTTAGCGCTCTCGGTGACTTAAAAACCGACGATTTTTTTAAAAATCTCACATAGTTCCTACATCCCTCCCTCAATTAACCTTACGGTGTGACCCAAGTTTTACGAGTGATGACCTATTAAGCCACTTTCAAGTACTAAAGCCCGCTAAAAGTTAAGACCCCTAAAGTTGGGACCTATAAAGGTCAATCAATAGTTCGACCTTTTTAAAATTTATCACCCAAAGTTGAGGCCTCTGTTGTCAATTTTTCCTTGATAGTATTATGTAATTATGAGAATTTATGATGAAAAACATGTATCAAAACGATGCTCTATTAAGTTACCAAAGGCTCTCTTTCACCACTACTACTGCAACTTTACATGTTCCAGCCCTCATCATGCCTAACTATGATTTGCATCAAAGTACCCTATAGTACTTGGCGAGTTAGTCTTGCGTGGGCGCAGTCACAGATAATATTATTGTTGAAGCAAAACCACCTATTTAACATAGTGACCCTTTTTTTTCCATATAGTAACCTTTTAAAATTTTAAGTTACACACTATACAGTTACTATCTACCATAGTGACCCTTTTTTTAATATAGTCACTCTTTCTCACACTAGTTTATCATAATGAAATTTCACTTTGTGACATACTCCCCCAGTCCCAAAATATAGTTCTCATTTCTCTTTTTCACGGTAATTTATGCAAGTAGAATCTAAGAGGGATAGTAAAGATTTTTTGTTTATTTAAATAAATCGTTGTATGGAAAAAGATAATCTTAGGAGAGAGAATGGAGAATAATTGGTGAAAGAGCATTAATTGTAACACTTGGGTTGAATAAACAAAGCAAAAAAACAAAATTCGAAGCAAATAAATGATGGGACATGGTTTTTTAGACAAATTACGGAAAAATGTGGAACTAGATATGGAAATGGGAACTATATTTTGGGACACCCAAAATGGAAATGGGAACTATATTTTGGAACGGAGGGGAGTAGACTTTTTTTTTCACATAGTCAAACTTTACAACCTATATCTACTCATCTTTTATATCTATTTTTTTTTATATAGTGACCCTTTTTTTTTTTCATAAATCACATGAATTAATATTAGGTCCACACTAATTTAGTGTGGACCAAGTCTATATAAGTTTTTTTATTTTGTGAGATTCATATTCCATATAGAGTATTCCAAAGTACTTAGCCTAGTGGTAGTAAGTGCTCCTTATAGTGTTGAAGTAAAATATACGGGACTTCTTTATCCCTTATTCCCGTACTCCCATAGGGACGATTTGCTAAATTGGATTGATGTTAACTTGTAGATGTGTTGTTTCAATAGAGTTTTCTCTTCCTACCATATAAAACAGAAGTTACATAAGGAATACTTATTACTTTATACTTGGAAAACATCTTAAGTAGTACTTGGTCTAGTGATAAAATTTGTATCTCACAAACTTTCGATTGTAGCCTGTAGGGTCAAACTCCACTAGAGGCACTCTGGTGGTGGAATTCCTTTAACTTACCCCCACTTACAAGTTCTAGAGGGGCTTTGACGAATTTAGACCCGTCAAAGAAAAAAACCTTTAAGTATATCTAGGA
This sequence comes from Beta lomatogona, assembly GCA_947646795.1. Lineage (NCBI taxonomy): Eukaryota > Viridiplantae > Streptophyta > Magnoliopsida > Caryophyllales > Amaranthaceae > Beta > Beta lomatogona. Next base: position 17,793 of record CANSNZ010000226.1, read on the forward strand.
GAGGAGCAATACCATTTATATTATTTTCGCAGTCATGAATTTGAACCCTCTCTTAACATTGTGCATCTGCAAAAATAGTACTTAGTATATACATTGTGCTTTCTTTGTTGCACTAATTGAAGTAATACTAGTAACACACTGATGATGTATACAGGTTTCGCTTCTATCCGTTAAGGACAGTGATATACGCTGTAGTCTACGGCTTTGGTTTGTACAAGTGGTGGACGTATGTACGGCAATAATTCAATAAAGATTAAATCACCATATGTTTAGATTCACATTTCAGTTTTCATCCACCAAATACTTGTTTGGATTAATTGATTTTGATGATTCTTATTACATATTAATAGTTCTCCCAAAAATACAGTATTATTGATTTGATTATGATAATAATCAGCCGTTCACCTGCATTGAACTTGCTACTTAAGAATCTTTACGGCTTGTTTTATTTTGTGGTGACTGCCTGACTGGTGAGTAATTGTAAGAGCAGAGTCGATGTTCTTCGAAATTTGAGCAAGCTTACATCAAAAGGTTTGATTCATGTAATGCTCATGCAGTCTATATGGTCAAGTAAAATAGTTGATTCTAAAAATTATGTTAAATCGTGGTCAACTTTGGTCCATTATTATCATTGCTACATACATCATAGGAAATTTTGTTTCATATTTCTTTTAACACATAAATGCTTGTATGCCTTTCAAATTATAAAATCTTGTTGAGATAAAAGTGAACATCCAACGTACCGCCTACTGTCATGGACTTTCACCCTGAATGCATTTAATGTACATTGGGAAATTTTCTCCCGTCCACCTCATTTGTTGAGCTTAGGCATATGTAAAATGTATAATTTTTGCCTATAAAACCGTCATTATAAGAAGGTAACACATTAAGGCTATGTTTGGGAACATGTTTGAAACTAATAAGGAATTTGAAATGAGTTGAAATGATAAGGTATTTGAAATGAAGTGAATCGATAAGGTATTTGAAAATTTCAAAGACCTTAAATTGAGAAGCTATATTTGATAACAACTCAATTTTATTTAAGCTCTTTACCCCAAACACGACTATTTATTTTAGGTGACTTAAACTTTTAGTACCTACTCATTTACGGCGACTTAAATGTGTTGCCAAACAGAGCCTAAGCTGATATATTTCTATCGAGTATCTTCTCTCTAGTATATATAGAGTCGGTAAACGGGTCGTGTCGGGTGTATCGGTAAACTGGTTGAACACCCTCAACCCTAGCCCGACCCATTTATTAAACGGATTAACAACACTCAACCCTAACCCGACCCGTTTATTAAATGGGCTACCTGGTCCGTTTATTGACCCGTTTATCAAGAGTGCATATACACATAAACTAAACAAATGTACGTCATATATTTCTTAACCCATATCATATATATAAATACCTTACCTAGATAAACCAAAACGGACAACCAAAGAATAAATCTTACGTATTTATGAAAAATATTCAATTACAACGAATAATATTGATAGTAGAATAGTGATTAAACGGGTTGTCGTGTCGGGTTCGGGTTGAAATGTTCAACCGTAATCCAACCCATTCAATAAGGGGTCGTATCGGGTCAACCCGCTTACTTAAACTGGTTGAAAACATTGACCCAAATCCGCTAATTTCGGATCAGGTTCGAGTCGGGTTAATGGGTCGTGTCAACTTTTACCACCTCTAAGTATGTATTTCTCACAACACATTATCAGCACAAGCTTGCTAACGAAAAAAACTAAAGGTATCTTTAAATATTTTGCATCCATTCTATCTCAAGTTCAAATTTTTTTCAAGCCCAACCTTTTACCATCCGAACATGGATCAATAAAGTACCGGATCAACAAAGTACCGGATCAACATTGTTTTACGTAATGTCTCTATCTCGGATATTTACTTTTGGATAGAGCGAAACAATGTACAAATGTCCGTACCGACGAAAATCCATAAATCCCTGTTCCTAACACCAATAATAGTCTTTAGTCCAGCCAACTGAACCCCGCCAAATAATAAAAGAAACAGGATTAACAGGGAGAAACTAGTAGCAAACGTCACGTACCACTAGCCCATATAAAAAAATGGAAATAATGCTACCTTCATGGAGGGCAAGGACTTTTTATTTTACGTTATTCTTTTTTTTTGCTCTTGAACCGCCTATATGAACAGGCCGTTAAAATTTTGAACTTGTTGCCTACATGAACGACCTATTGAAGTGATAAAAAATTATTGTATTTTATATGTACAATAATGTTATATGCAGAAAACAAAAATCCGAAACAGTTTTTATATACTATTGTTTTTTTTCCTGCTATTTTTCTTTCATAATGCACTTATAGTTATATATCTTGTATCACCATTTTACCAACATGCATAATAGTAGACCAATTTATTAGTACATATAAAGTGCTCTACCTTTACCAATAGAAAGTTCTTAAAATTTTATTACATTTTATATTTTTAACTATAGATGAACTGCACAGTTAGAAATAACCCTCTATAAAAAGCGGATTACCCATCCTTATTTTCACCACACATCCCTTATCTTCTTCCAACTTTTATCTAAACTCACGATTTTTTTCTTCTTCCTCAATCTTTCGACCACCATGTTCTACGTTGATGAGAATCGTAAGGCACTACTTATTCCCTATAGCCGGTTTCTTTTTCCTTTTAATGGCATTAATGATATATCTCCTAATACACAAGTAGGAGCCGGAAAAAAAATCAACCTGCCCCGAAGAATGACGAAAAATGCACATGAATATCATTTTTTTTGTCTTAAAATGCATTTTTGGGAAGTTTTTCTTCTTCTCTCTTGTTGTTTATTTTTCTATTTTTGGCATTTTATCATATTATTTTTGCTTCATTAATGTTGTATCCTATTTTAGTATTTTTTGTTTGTGTTGTTTATATATAATTATAATGGTACAAATAAGGGGAAAATAATATATATGATTTATTATCATTTACTAATTTCAAATATTTACATGTATGTAGTGAAAATTAGGAGATCTAGTGAAAAGACAATTTATCATACTAGTCTAACTGAGCATAAATTTTTAGAATGGACGCTAGACGCCCAAATAAATTTAAAGACCCAGAGATAGGAACATACAATTAAAAGTGTCATAATCAAACAAAATGATGCAACTACGTTAACCACATCAGTTAAAATCGCAACTGAATAAGTAAAGGCAAAAGCTCTAGTCCTTCTCAAGCATCACTTACATGACAGTTTGAAAACTGAATATCTACTTGTGGAAGATCCCAAAGAGCTATGGGATAGTCTAAATAAAAGATATGGGCATCACAAAAGTGTGCTACTCCCAAAGGCATATTTTGACTAGTCTAATATGAGGTTTTAGGATTTCAAACAGTTAGTGGTTATAATTCAACATTGTTAAAAATTGTGTCATTTTTAAAATATTATGATAATCCCATTACGTAAGAGCATATGGCAGAAAAAACGGCTCTCCACTTTCCATGCAGCTGATATAGTATTGGCACAATAATACATATTAAGAGGATTAAATAAAATGCTCTGAGCTAATCTCAGTGCTACTTGTGGCTGAACAAAAATAATGGGCGGGATCTTCAGCCTCCCATGTAATAAATGCAATAGAAATTTTTGGTCCACCAGAAGTAAATGTTGTAATTGGGGTGAACGAAGAAATTACAACGGTCTTGGACGAGGTCGTGGATGTGGAAACTACAACGGATGAGGCCACATACATGGTAAAAACCAGTTTTCCCCAAGAAATAAGAATTTTAAAAAGTCTAATAAACATTGGGAACAATATTCTGGAAACCAAAAGCTAACATTCTATAAAGGAAAAGACACATGCCACAGGCCCACAAATGTGGCATGACTGGATTGAGCTAGCACATGTAGTACTGCCAAGCACTTGGTAGACTTATATCAAGCTTGAATAAAGAACAAAGGAAAAAAAAGCTGAAGCAAACTTTGTTAATGTATACAAACCTTGTTCTTGGAGAAATCAAAATAGCAATGCATGAATGAATACGTTTAGTTTGTCTTAATTACCTCAATATATTTACTTTAATGTATACCCTCTTTTATATTAATAAAATATACATTTTCTTATACTCATCATCATATTTATTATTTATGAAGATATGAAGTTACCTGAAGTTGGAAGCAAAGAACAATGTCTTCTCGACAGTGGGACGACACACACCATATTGAAAAATAAAGAGTATTTTTCTAAACTTACAATATTCCAAGCAAATGTCAGCACAATATTTGGGACAATCAAGCTAATTGAAGGTTCTGGGAAAACTTGCATTATATGTCCAAATGGGACAAAAATGATAACCAATGACGCATTATATTCGAGTAAAGCTCGAAGAAACCTCATAAGTTCTCAAAATTTGAAAGCTTTGACTATCCAACATCGATGGTATAACATGTAAAAAATATTCTTTTTCTCTCTTTAAAAAGTCCATTTACTTCTTTTGTTTCAAGTTCAAACTTTTAAAGTCAATTACTTTCTAATACTCCGTATGTGTTGAAATATTGTGTAAGATATGCCTGGATCCAGTTTATAGTTACACTATATTACGCTAGCCTTATATGCACGTATTGCATGCAATGTGTGCAAAAGCATTTAGAAAATTAAAAGAACTATTTTTTTCCATTTTGTTTTTTCAAAAATTGTTGTTCAATTTAAATGTTGTACTTTTTCCCCTTTTTTCGTTTAAATGAAGCAGTTAGTTATTCCCCTATTTTTTTTTTCCTTTTTCTAGTTTTTGGTGTCCCCATGTGTTGCCATATACTCCATCCATTTTCTTTTAATTGTTACACTTACACTTTTCACGCATGCCAATGCACAACTTTGAGGACATATATCTTTAGTTTTGTACGTGTAAAAATTATAAAAAAATTACATATTAATTTAAAAAACATGTTAAGACGAATCTAACAAGATCCCACACGACAATATTCTTATTCACGTATAAATCACAAACGGTGGTCAAAGTGAAATTTGTGAATAGTGTTCAATATCAAACTGTAACAATTAAAAAGAAACGAAGGTAGTATAATAGAGATAAAACTGATGATCAAATGCGTGCATTTAAAACCCTGAACAAACAAATCACAACATTAGAGAATGAAGTGAATAAATTTTTTTTCCCCTCAAAAAAAAAATGAATAAATTTTTTCTCTAAAGAAGTAAATAACATTGAAGCATTAGTTTTCTATAGATGGCGAGTCGTGCTTTAAGAAAGTTCATTATACATAAAAAGCAAATTAAAAATTTTCTTCTCAAATTGTTATGGATTTATTTCATCATCAAATTTTCTAACCTATGCAACTAGTGCATAAGTTTAGCTATTTTAGCTTTAGTCAACAAAATTGATATATATAGCATAGTTAATTAAATATATTATTCTCATAATTGATAACTAAATCCTATTTTGAGATTAATATATTTTATTAATGATATCATATTTATTAATTTTATTGAATAAACCTAAAAACAAATAACTAAACCTATACAGTAGGTGTATAGGTCCGAAAAACCCTTTTTCCATATCCTCAATTTCTATAACATTATTATAGATGTAGGAGTTAAATATTTCCACCATAATTTTAAGAGGATATATCATAAAATTGTACTCCATCCGTTCCATAATATAAGTCCTGATTCTATTTCTTCACTGGAATTAATGTATACATAATCTTGTTTATTTGGATTGATAGATACAATTGCATTGGGAAATTTTATTTGTTTTTCAAAAATAAACAATTGATCAATAAAACAAAAATACAGGGGAGTGAAGATTGAAGAATGGCGATGTTTTTTTTTGGGAAAGAGAATGACGATTATAACCAGGCTTTTTAATGAGGAATGGTTCAAATACTCTGGAGAGAGAAAACTTGAAGAGAAAAAAAAGAGTAAATGAGGAGTTAGGAATGTCGACATTATCTAGGTTAATGTTAGAGCTGATAAAAAAAGTCCCGCTTGCGGGCCCGCCTTGAATTTTGGGCGGGTTTGGGAAGATTTTTTTGACCTGCGGTTGGGCCCGGCCCGATTTTTTTTTGCTTTGGTCAAGCCAAAAATGACTTTTTAGTTATTTTTTGACCCGACCCGATTTTGGCCCGACATAGCGGGCTTTGGGCACAAAATTTCGGTCCGGCCCGATCAATGGGTAATTATTTTAAGGCTTGGCCTGGCCCGGCCTGAACCCGGCCCGACCCATGATCACCTCTAGTTAATGGTTCAAAGATTCTATGTTGGCGATGAATTTATGAGGACATATTGGAGATTAAATTATTATAATGAGGGTATTTTAGGTAAAAATATTGAATTTAATTAGAAATATGACTTATATTTTGGGACATTTTAAGAGGAAAGAAGACTCAGGCCCTATTCTTTTGGACTGAATTGATCTGAACTGAACTGAATTTGTCTGAACTGAACTTAACTTAACTTAACTGAACTGAAGTGAATGAAAACTATGAGAGGAAACTAACCGAACCGAATCGAATCGAATAAGCTCGAACCGAACCGAATCGAATTGAATTTGTCGAACCGAACTGAATTTTCATTAATTCAATCCAAAAAAACAAAGACTTATATTATGAAACGGAGGGAGTATTAAACAAAAAAATTGTCAAAGTAGAAGTTTGGTTTTGTTTTTTCTTGAAAAACAGAGAAGTATATAAACCTAACCCTATTTTCGCGGTTACAAGGAAATTGCATCTCTCTTTGCAAATTACAGGTTCAAATACATCCTCTCCAGTTTTATTTTCTTTCTAAAAAGTTCAGTTTCGTAATTTTGTACTCAATTCAAGTTACTTTTGGAGGAAAGAAATTGTAGAATTTGGATCATTCCGTAAAATTAAGGTTTGTTTAGGACTAAGGCTATATTCATTGGAGGTTATCATGGTGTATACACTTGGTAGTGTCGTAAATAGTGTACAATCAGAGTTTCCTGTTGTTCGCCTATCTACTCTGGTGGTAGTTCACCTTAAATTTACTGATTTGAACTTATTTGATCTGATTTGATCTGATCTGAACTTATTTTTTCTGATCTGATATGATCTGAACTTATCTTTTATAAAACATATTATTACTAATATTATTATTACTTTGTATTTCATTACTAGTATTACTGTTACTATCATTTTATTACTATGCACAACTTTCAATAATAATAATAATAAATAATAATAGTATAATAATAATAATTTTATAATAATAATATTATAATAATAACAATAATAATAATGATAATAATACAGATAACATAATAATAATAATAATAATAATAATAGTAGTAGTAGTAGTAGTAATAATAATAATAATAATAATAATAATAATAATAATAATAATAATAATAATAATAATAATAATAATAATAATATAATTAGTTTTTTTTTTTTTGAAAAAGAACACATTAGTAAATGAACATACAATTAAAAATAAAAGACCAAGGACTCTTGGGTCCAACGATATGGCTTCCTATCTCCCTCATGGGAGACCAAAGTTCAAATCTTGGTGGAAGCATATATTTCAATATTGTTGTGGGTGGCGGAAGGGGGGTTGGAGCTTGTTGGGTCTTTAGGTGAGTGACCCTGTGCGAGGACAGCCCAGAGGAAATTCATCTTACAACCCAAAAAAAACTTAAAAATAAAAGAACACACATTTTAGGTAAAAAAAACATATTATTCATGGTAAAGAGGACATATTATTCATGTTCAAGGTCCGTTAATAATTAAAATTTAGGTAGTAATGAAAAAAAACATATAATGATATTAAAAAAAGAACATATACTGAAAGAGCATACAAAATCTATTTAAAGAACGCATTCTAAAAATAAAAGATAGATGTTATTTTTACATTGATGACATGTTTGGATTTAACTAACAACAGGTTCTTTGTTATATCAATAAATTGTTCTTTTTTATTATAAATAAACCTATAAATATATATAATCATATGATCTTGAACAAAATAGTTAAATATTCTTCTTATATCGTTGTCTTGTTCTATATAAACTTTGTTTTTAAAGATAAGTTGAAATTCTTTGTAGGGAAAAGTTTGAACGTGATGATAACACCATTAGGTTATCCCACGCTATTCATGTTTTATATAAACTAGTACCATATAATTTATATTATTCTACCAAAATTGTTTTAAAAAATAAACATCATATACTATTGTCATGTTCGTTACATGTACAATATCAAATTATATATCAAAATTATTAGTTAGAACAAATATAAAAAAGCACACGTACAAATGCCAAAAGAACACGTACAAATGCCAAAAGAACATTCTTCTTGAACACAAATAGCTTCAAATATTGATATTAATGACATTTATAATATAGGCCATTTTACTTGAAAATGAATGAATATAAGTATTTTGAAGTTAGTTTAAGTTATAAATACCTCAAACATCATATATATAGTTAGTTTCATGTATTTATAGGCAGTTTTGATTGAGTTAGAACCAAATATAGGTCATTTTAGCCCATTTTTGGCTATTTTACTTGAAAATGAATGAATATGAGTAGTTTGAATTTAATTTAAGCTATAAACACCTCAAACGTCATATACTTATATAGTTAGTTTCATGTATTTAATAGTAGTTTTGATTGAAAATACGAAATATAGGCATGTTAGAACCAAATATAGGCCATTTTAGCCCATTTTACTTGAAAATGAATAAATATGAATAGTTTGAAGTTAGTTTAAGTTCTAAGCACCTCAAACATCATATACTTATATAGTTAGTTTCATGTATATAATAGTAGTTTTGATTGAAAATGCAAAATATAGGCATATTAGAACCAAATATAGCCCATTTTAGCCGATTTTAGCCCATTTTACTTGAAAATGAATGAATATGAGTAGTTTGAAGTTAGTTTAATTTATAAACACCTCAAACATCATATATATAGTTAGCTTCATGTGTTTAATAGTAATTCTGATTGAAAATACAAAATATAGCCATGTTAGAACCAAATATAGGCCATTTTAGCCCATTTTAAGTTATTTTACTTGAAAATGAATGAATATGAGTAGTTTGAAGTTAGTTTAAGTTATAAACACATTAAATATCATATATATAGTTAGTTTCATGTATTTTTTAGTAGTTTTAATTGAAAATGCAAAATATAGCCGTGTTAGAACCAAATATAGGCCATTTTAGCCCATTTTAGGCCATTTTACTTGAAAATGAATGAATATGAATAGTTTGAAGTTAGTTTAAGTTATAAACACATCAATCATCATATATACAGTTAGTTTCATGTATTTATTAGTAGTTTTAATTGAAAATACAAAATATATCCATGTTAGAACCAAATATAGGCCATTTTAGCCCATTTTTGCCCATTTTATGTTACTTGAATATGAGTACATTTAACAATATGCAGGAGACATACAACAAGAAGTTGGATGATTGTACCAATCATGGGTCACAGCCGAACCCTGATCTGTTGTATTGGGAGACAGTTGGTGGGAGGAACAGAGGAAAAGTGCAGGGGTTGGGTCACGGAGATCATTTGTACTACAATTCTTCATCTGGGGGAGGAGATGGCTCTTCACAACCATATGAGCCGTCCATTTTTTCTCAGCTTGAGGCGCAAGTTGAGGCAAAGGTCGCTGCACGGATGGAAGAGGTGGAGGCAAGGGTCGTAGCACGAGTGGAAGAGTCAAACGGGGCCCTCCTGCAGGAAAAGATGAGGAACACGTCTAGTTTCATCCACATGTTCTCAGGTTGCAACACATGCCCCCCTCCACAAGACCACAACGCAGACCAGAAGATGACCCAGGGTTTGGTGGTGGCAGTAGTGCTACAGAGACACCCGTGACATTGTAGTTTGTTTGGTTTTTTGGCAACTAGGTAACTAACTTATAGTTTCTATATAGTTAGTCTAACTATATGCATTTAGTGTCTATATTTATCGGCATTTAGCTTTGTTTCTAGATGTGTCGGTATATTTTTTTGGAACCCGACTTCTCCTTTATTTCCCGACACCGGGATCTATCTTGCGTACATAGATTTAATCTAGGTAGTTTGTCTAATTATAGACATTTAGTGTCTATATTTATTGACATCTAGCTTATAAGTTTCTAGATTTGTCGATATATATTTTTGTAGAACCCGACTACTACTTTATTTCCCGACACCGGGATCTATTTTATGTACATAATTTTAATCTATTTCATGTAATTATATAAGTATCTACGCATATTGTAATATATATTAAAATTGCATATTTTTTTAGTTGAAAATATTGAATGCGATGGAGGAACAGGTTTAGTGTAGTATATATAGGTGCAGCCGTGCAGGTACAGATTTAATTATAATTTGGAACATTATTATCTAATTAATTTAATTTAAAAAAACAACGACGGCTAAACAGTCGCTGTAAAAGAAAGTAATGTTGCCACGGATGTAAAAGGCAACGACTGCTTGTAAATACTAGCGACTGATTTGTACCGTCGTTGAATCAACGTCTGTTTTAAACCGTCGTTGATACAACGACTGTTTTAAACCGTCATTGATACAACGATCGTTTTTAAACCGTCGTTGTTTCAACGACAGCTCTAAACAGTAGGTGACATATTCTCAACGTTGGTATTCAAATTGGTCGCTGATTAGTAAGAAAACCGTCGTTGATATTGGTACCGACGGCCTGACGGTCGTTGATTCCTAAATCAGCGACCATCGATGCAACGCTCGTTGACCGTCGTTGATTTATACAACGACTGTTTTTAGTGTTTCAGCGACGGTTATAAGCGGTCGTTGATATCGTCTTTTCTTGTACTGAATAATAGCAACGACATTAATAATAATTATCAATATTAATAATTAATAAATACAACAACGACAATAATAAAAATCTTTTTGAACAAATGTACTAGTAAATAGTAATATTAATAGTAATAGTAATCGTATAAAGTAATATTAATAATAATAGTAGCAATAATAATAATAATAATAATAATAATAATAATAATTATTATTATTATTATTACTATTATTATTATTACAATAACAATAATAGCATTAGTAATACTAATAATCATAATAATCATGATAATAATAACAATAATAATAAGTTTTTAAATATAGCATAATCTGAACTTATTTGATCTAGTCTGATCTGATCTGAAATAAGCAAAAATAAGGTGAGCTGAACGTTGAGTTGTTGTAAGTTTTAAGATGCAAATTTTGCAGTTTACTGTTAAATAAGCGAGTAAGAATTTCAGTTGTGTGTATATATAATTTGATTTGTTGAAGCAGGGATTCAGTTAGCTATTAGATTCATGAGTTTAAGTTATTATCTATCAATCAAATTAATGAACAGCAGTGATATTATTTTGTGTTCAGGGTAGATGGAAAAGCAAAATTACAGTGATAACAAGCTACTAATAGTAGAAGAAGATAGGTTAACTAGTTTACCTATTGAATTGTTAATTCGGATATTTTCTCTGCTTCCAACCAAGTATGCTGTTCTTATGTGTGTGTTGTTGAGGAAAACTGGTGTTTTGCGTTGGATTACAAGACTTCATTTTGACGACTCACCTATATCTTATATCAGAAGATATCCTAATAATTTTCGCCGTTTGCCTACTTTTGCTACCTGTGTGAACAAGAACAATGTCCTCCGAGCACACCAGTCTCAGTATCTGACCAGCTTTACACTTGGAGTAAAGCTCTTATGAGAGTGGATATTATCATATCCCTCAATTGAATCCCGCTCACGTTAAGCGATGGATTTCTTTTCCTCAGAATTTTTCAACTCTAAAACATTGGAGGTGTTGAAGCTCGATGTCGACATTGGTCTTGATAAAGTTTCCACTTTAATTTGCATCTTCCAAAATTATAATTGTTACACCTCTCCACATCCCATATCACTGATGACAGCTTTTTGACAAGGCTAGTTTCAAGCTGCCCTTTACTTGAAGAACTCACTCTGCAGTCTGCATGCAATGCATTATGCATGGTGGAGTAACCATAATTTCCATTTCACAAGTATCTCTTCATCTTCTCTAAAGAGGTTGTGTTTAGCATTGATAATCCCTTGGACGATGAGGGACCACGTCAGGATTCTTGTGAGCAAATGCTTAGCCTCCTCAGACCCTTGTCTAATGTTCACCGTTTATTGTTGTATATTCGAGCTGTTAGAGGTATGTCTCAATATCTAAATGTGTATCTTGCTCAATTATTAGTTAGTCTTTTTTTCGGAAAGGACTAATTGTTTACAAAGGGTGTGTTCGCTTCACCTATTATTGGAACTTAAATTTATAATTCAATGTAACCTATATGGACTTATTACTCTAAGTTGAAGAGAAGGCACCCTTAATATCCTTATAGACTTATACTATGAACTCTGAAACTGACTTTCTTTTGGTTACTCTTTGGTTGAAGATATTAGACATGGGTGAGATGAAGGATCAACTGCCGGTGTTTCCTAATTTGCGTCATCTAGAGCTGGATTATACTGCGTGCTGTTATCTTTTGGGAAAATATGTTGTTGGAATTCCTCAATTGTTCACCAGTTTTAGAGACACTTGTTTTTCCAATGGTAATGTGTGGTTTTATTGAATCTCTTTGGTTTGCATCAGATGATGAACCCATGCGAAAACTTTTACCCTTGACATCATGCATTACTTTGATTATTGTTTGCTTTATTTGCAGGGACTCAGTCAAGGCTGTGTAATGTCTAGAGCCGAACGCAAAATAAGGAAATTGGAGCTAGAGTTTTGCAGAACAAGTCTAGCAGTTATTCCTTGGTGCTGCAGATTTCATCTCAAAAGAATTGTGATAAAATGTTTCTATGGGAATGAAAGGGAACTAAGAATGATCCAGTTTCTGCTGAGATTTTCATTAGTTTTGGAGGAATTGGTCGTAGTGCGACCCGGATGTCTCAATCCATTGCCAGATGAGATGGCAATCAAGAGTAAATTGCAGAATTTGCCAAGGTCCTCACTCACCTGTTCAATTCAAGTGCAATGATATTATTTTCTTTCAGATAAGATTAGAGGAAAAAAAAAATCAAAGCCATGAGATTGACTACCCATGGTGAGAACGATACAGGTTGAACAACACAATTGATTATGAAATGTGAAAGTAGCATCTTTAAGGGTCCTGTAACATGTAGCAGAATGAAGTTAAGTTGCATTTTCATAGATATTCAAGGCGATATAACATTTTCAAGACTGATCTCTGGATGTTGGTATTGCAGTATGGTAGTAACATTGAACACTATGAAGCATTCACTGGTTGATATTTCACAATCTGTCACCTGCTGTTGTTTGTGTCAGATGGCAAAAGGTTGTACAAATACTCAGGATTAATAGCGGATGGCATGAGATTTATGTTTTGCTGTAATATATACTCCCAATCGTCTCACCATCAAGCAGAAACTATTTTGAACTTTGATCTGACACAAATTATATGAAACTTGGTGCATTTTTACTGGATACAACACGCTAATCCTGTGTTCCATCATTCAAAATACGGCTATCTTTACTGCGTCTTCTATCTGTTCATCAATGCCCTCGTTTTCTTCTAACTTGAACTTTTAGGCTGGTAGAGCATCAGTAGTTTCAATACTTGCTTCTCTGGATCTGGGTTTAGAGAGATCCTCTGGAGTCCTCAATACCCGTAATAACTGGAATGATGACAGGCAAGCAGCAGAATTTAGGACTGGCGTTGTATACTCAATGTAGTTGAGTAAACACAAGTAAAATCGAGAAGCAGGAATGTTTTTCCAGTTAACTTTTGACCTTCAACCGCGAGAGCTAAGACAGACAACAGGGCTTAGCACAACCATTCATTTGTTTTTGTTTTGTTTCATCATCTTCCTGTACATGCACTATAAGAAGTGAAATCTCCAAATTAGACCACTAGATTCTAAGAAGTGAAATCTCATCGATAATATATAGTCGAGGCCTGAGGGCATTCATCTTGCACAAAGAACTACACCCGTATCATTCTAAACAGAGAATAGTTGTCTGTCTCAATAGCATCGATTTGCCTCAACTAGGAGTGTTGCAGATGACCACCAAACATGTTTTTAATTTTGTTTTGCTTGCGCACTCTATGAGGGCTACCATAAAGCAAACCCTTGGCCTCTGTATATCTACCTTCTTCAAGAAAAGAAGTAACAACATTTACATAAGCTGCCGTGGATGGAGCATGTTCCTTCATTGACAATGCCCCTAAGAGCTTCTTGGCATCCTCCACAGTCCCATACTTGGATATATTTTCAACAATTGGGTTCGTATAAGGTGGATAATTCTGCTGCTTCTCATATGAAGAAGGTTGAATGCTTCTTCGAGTTTCTCACCTTCCACTAGCTTGTCAATCACAAGTTTGTTTGTAGCTTGCCAAGGTTTAAGAGAAGCCTTGTTGACCATCTCAACCAGGAATTTATAAGCACCAAGCAACTTATTACTAGTGAGGAAACCATTTAACAAGACCCCGAACATATCAGCATCAGCTTCATGATTTTTCTCCAGCATTTGCACAAAGCATGACAATGCCTGATCTACTTGACGTGCTGTACAATACCCTTGGATTAATATGGTCCATGTCTTAATATCGGGAACACACCCCTGTTCTTCCATTCTGTTTAACACCAGAAATGCATCTTCAAACCTTCTCAGTTTGCAAAGGCCAAACACTTCTTGGCTATAAGTAATATTGTCAGGCTTGTAGCCAGCAATCTTCGTGTCCTCCACAATCTTCTTCGCTTCATCAAATCTCTCAATTTTACATAAAGATCTATGGATATTGTCATATATAGCTTTAGTAAGACTGTTTCCAGCTTCCACATACTTGTTAACAACCCGATTTATCAAATCGAAATCTGGGTCAGAATCATCTGCAACTCTCTTCAAAAGCCATATACACTCTTGCTTAGACAGTTTGTATGGACCATCCATCATAAACTCAAACAGCTTAACAACATCTTCATTCCTAAGAGACCTTGTGATCTTTGCATAGGAGTCAATCTCGTATCCTTCACTTCTCATTCGCGTCACCAAGTCCCAAAATTCGCTTATCAATCCACGCTGAGCTAAAACCCTAGCCATTCCGCTATATGTTACACTATTATGATCATATTTCCTGCAATCTGCGACCCATTCAAAAAATTTCAATGCTTTCAATGGTTCTTTTCTCAGTTTCCGAATCACACCAAATAAGATATCCTCAGACAAAGGAAATTCAAGCTTCTTCAACTTTTACTCTCCACTTCCTCACTCCAATCAGATCCCAATATCACCTCAACTACATCATTGCCAACATCAATTTTACCATCACCTTTCCCCATTGATTTGTGAAATTTGGTTCATTGTTCCACCTTATAATCCAAATTTTCCCGTTGTAAAATTCCTCTAATAGCTGCACAAAACTTAGTATCAAGGCAATATCCTTTTTCTTTAATTTCTGAGGCAGCATCCCAAAACTCCTTCAGAAACTCTTTACAAGCCAAAGACCTAAGCAATAAGGTATAAGGCAAATAAGTGGGATCAAACCCTTTTATATCACGTACCCACTTGAAAAAATCTAAACTTTTTTGTGGGTTTCCATTCAATTTCGTCAAAACATAAACAACAGATACATGGGTCACTTTAGGGTTTAACTTTTCCAATTCGTTCTCAATATCCTCTGACCAATCATTGGACAATATAATCTGAATGAAAGACTCATGATTTGAGGAAAAGCATAAGATTTTATGGGAATTGGGAGAAATACAGTGAAAATGTGGCTTTGTAAAGAGGGAAAAGTTTTGAGATTGAATGAGGTAAGAAAAGTGAGTCACCTGATTCAATCTGAGCAAGTGGAAACCTGAATGTTGAGTTGAAAAAACGAGTTAGTGAATCTGACAGACAAACAGAGTAACTTAGCTCTGTTCAGCTCGGAGAATAACGATTTAGAATGAGAGAGATACTAGAAAGAGGGCTAGGGGTTTTTGAAGGGTTTATGAGTTGAGAATCTTGAAATGGTGAAATTAATTAGGATAAACAGATTTTTTTATATACAACTCTTTCAAAGCAAAAACAACCTTTTATAATTTTTATGACAACATAAACTTAGAAATTTTACTTTTGTGAGATACCGGGTTGCCAACATTGACCAACCAAAATTAAACTAAAGCATCATGATTAGCTTTGTTACATCTCTACCCGCCATAGGTCATGAGTTGTTTGGTTTGGTCATGACATACATTATACATAGTCCTCATTTAGATGTTCAATACATCCCTAGAAGAGGAGGTGACAAATAACATTGTTCCATAATGCATCCATCAATTTTTCTTGCTAGTTTTGCTAATACATCAACTACTTGATTGATGGTCCATTCTTCAACCTCGAGTTTGGCTCCTGATACTGACTCGAGGAGCTCCCTGCAATGATACTATATAAAAATTTACGGTTTTTTCACCAAATACCACCATATACCCTCAATGTTTAAGATATTCACCATATACCCCTAAGTTTCCAAAAACTTTCACCAAATGCCCTTTTTCTTACAAACGTTAAATTATCGTTAACGTTATTTACAATTTTGCCATTATTAACCCCAAACCCTTAAACCCTAAAACCCTAACCCTAATCCTAATCCCTAACCATAACCCTAACTCTAACCCACTACCCCTCCCCTAAATAATATTAATAATAATAAATAATAAATAATAATAATAATAAATAATAAATAATAATAATAATAATAATAATAATAAATAAAAAATAAAAAAATAATAATAAAAAATAAAAATAATAAATAATAATAAATAAAAATAATAAATAATAAATAATAAATAATAAATAATAAATAATAAATAATAAATAATAAATAATAAATAATAAATAATAAATAATAAATAATAAATAATAAATAATAAATAATAAATAATAAATAATAAATAATAAATAATAAATAATTAATAATAAATAATAAATAATAAATAATAAATAATAAATAATAAATAATAAATAATAAATAATAAATAATAAATAATAAATAATAAATAATAAATAATAAATAATAAATAATAAATAATAAATAATAAATAATAAATAATAAATAATAAATAATAATAATAATAAATAATGATAAATAATAAATAAAAAATAATAAATAAAAAATAAAAAATAATAATAATAATAAAAAAATAATAATAATAATAATAATAATAATTAATAATAAATAATAAATAATAAATAATAATAATAATAATAAATAATTACAATAATAATAATAATAATAAATAATAAATAATATATTATAATAATAAATAATTAGAATAATAATAATAATAATAATAATAATAATAATAATAAATAATAAATAATAAATAATAAATATTAAATAATAAATAATAATAAATAAAAAATAATAATAAATAATAATAATAATTAATAAATAATAAATACTAAATAAAAAATAAAAAATAAATAAAAAAAAAAAAAAAAAAAATACATCGTTATTTTAATTATAATATTAATAATAATAATAACAATAGTAATAGTAATATTGAAAATAAAAATAATAATTACAACATTAGACAAGCCTAAACTTATTTTTGCTGAACTGAGCTTATTTTGGCTGAACTGAACTTATTTTTGCTGAACTGAACTTATTTTTGCTGAACTGAACTTATTTTTACTTATTTTTGCTGAAAATAAGTCCGAAAGAACAGGGCCTTAATCTCTTTGGTTATCATACATTATTGGGTCTTTCTACGTAGTGCCTCTGTGTTTTTCGAAATTCTATGTTGTACCCAGCCTTTTTGAACTCTCCACATTGCACCCCTAAACTTTCTAAGCGTCACACAAAATACCCTTACTAATAGAAAATCCTACTCCAAACCTCACTTAGTCTTCAATTTATCAGATCATATCCCAAACCTCTGTCAACTAACAAGGCTAAAAAATTCTATTCTATGCCCACAGGGTAAAAAAGCCCCAAAATATACTGTTTGATATCGTGTATAAGGGTATTTTGTGTAACGTTAAAAAATCTTAGGGGTACAACGTGGAAATTTCAAAAGCGTCGGGTACAACATAGAATTTCGTAAAACACATGGGTACTATGTAGAAAAACCCTACATTATTTTCATATCTGGAGACTTGTCTGGCTTCATTAATGATTTTCTTGTTCTTGAACTTGGTTTAAGTTAGGATTGCTACCTATTGACAGAATGGCGGAATTTTGTAATGTAACTTTCGTAAGAAGCAATTTTTTAAAACTTAGCTTTTCTATGTATTAATTTTTTTAGATAAATCAAATTGTCTCGAAATGAGCTTTGAGATCCATGCAATTTTTCTTTGGTAATTGGTGTGCATTGTGGCGATTTTAAGGAGAAGTAGAGAAAATAGATACTGAATTTATTGACATATCTTACATTCTCATTTAGTTTCAGCTATTAAAATTGAAGGAGATGAATTTTCCGCAAACTACATGGAAATATTTTCATTTCAAGTCATGGATTTGTGAAGAGTCATTCTCATATATTTGTAAATCTATGAGAAGTTTACCACACCTGGAAGAACTCGTAATATGCACATATTCATGGCAACATAGTTTGGTATGTATTTTTGGCTAGTCAAGATGTATATGAGATCGTTTATTGACCTAAATTCATGTATGAAAGTCCTTCTAAAATTATATGATTACAGGGTATAACACAAGACTGCAACACGCTCTCCTTAGAGCTCTTTTCACCATATGTGATGCCACAACTCAAAATTGTCAGGATGTGTCCCTATGAGGTACCTTGTCAAGGTCTGCTCCGGTTTGCTGAATTTTTGCTTGAAAGTTGTATCACCTTGGAAATGATGGTAATTGTTCCCAAAAACAATCAATCAACACCGACTAAGGAGCTTGAGTTTTTCAAGCAGTTATCAAGGTTTCCAAGGGCCTCAAGAAGTGCAAGGGTAATTTTTGGTTCAGAAATACACTAGTGGCGCCTGCACATTAGCACCTTAGTTTCGAATTGGCATTGTTGTAGATATTCTTGATCTGACTATCGCTAACAATAATGGCTCAATTCTATATTTCTAGTTTAATTTTACATGTTAATATGTTATGGTGTAAGATGTATTGCGACTTGAGATGCGTTTGCTCTTACTTTAATATGTGAATGAACAAAAGATGTGAAGAACAGAGTAGAATAAAGTAAAGCATCGACAATTTGGGGTGAACTGTCTTTAGATCTATAAAACAACAGATTTGGTGTATTGTGAGACTCTCACTGGATTTAAATCATCACACCACTCAACTTTTCACTTATTTGCTAAAATTTGATTTTATTTTTTTCTTAACTGATACTTCCTTTGGTATTGTCTGATACAAGCATTCGCCATTTAAGAATTACTATATGAGATCAACTTCCACTCACTTTAGCTACTGTCTCCTTGGAGCTATGTGTAACGATGACCCTCTTGGTTCTTGAATATCAACTTCCCTTATATCAATTATTGGAGACATTATTACGATCTAGAGCCCGTACCATTCTAGGAAATATATCTAACGTAAAAAATGCATCACTTTCAGTTGTTGAAAGCAAACTCGAATACTAATAGAAGTGGTTGAAATTATACTCACAATTTGAATTCAGTTAAGTAATCTAATTAAAGTTGAAAAAAAAAAAAAACAGGTTGTGTAATCTATTGAGGATTAACCTCTCGCTTTTATTATTCAACAATTAATTTGTAATTCACTTCTTCATCCTTCTCAATCTACAAGTCTAGAGCTTTAAGTCTTTAACACACTCCAACATGAATTGAAGTAGGATTTAATTTAATTGAACATTTGTCCCGACATGCGCAAATTCCCATGAACAAATAAATTTGTACACTCTATGTTCCTAATAAATTTAACAATTTAACCTTTATATCTACCAACATACTCCCTCTGTTTTTTATTCTTCTCACTTTCTTGTGCGCGCCTCCCAATGCACATCTTTGAACTTAAATATCTTTCATTATATAGTAGTAAAAATTACAACGATTGAATATTAATAAAGTACTAATTGATACGAATCAAACAAAACCCCACATGACTATATTTTTTCTTATAAATCGAAAAAAATTGAGAAGATTCTCTCTACGCATGAATAATGTCAAGATTCTAAGTGAGAAAGATAAAAAAAACAGAGAGGAGTACAACTTAGTCCATTAATATATATATAATTAACGATTATAAAAAATTATGAAAAACTAATATGTTGAAAATAAGATGAATTTTTCAAACCCTTGCATTTTGGTAAATAAAGGGTTTTGGTTCCCTTCGATATTTTATTAAGATGAATTCTTTAAACCCTACATTTTTGGCGGCGAAAATATTATATCTTTTATTAATTTTTTTATTTTTTTGTAATGGTGTTACAAATACCATCCTATATAGATCCTTAATTACAAATTTTAAAGCATGATGTTCTTAAAAGTAAATAAAGACTAAACTTTATTAATAATTTTGAATCTCTTAGGTCCTTATTGTGTAAGAAACTCTTACATCGTACATGGTTTGTACCATGAGCATGATACATTTATAAACAATTATGAATGAATTAAAAATAACCTAGGTCAAAGGTGAATGTTTTGTGTAAATAATCTTTTAGAGCATATGTTCAATTCAACATTTTTGGACTCTAAAAAACAGCATAAAATTATACCTATTCCTTTTCTTATTGTTTGGTTTAACTTTGTCCAATTGAATGTACTCTGAATCAACTTTCTCAATTTGAATTTTACTGTCATATTATCACCTCAAAGATTATAATCATGGAGTCTACTTCAAAGAAGTGCAAGGGTTTCATGAAAAACGATGGCAGAGATAGGCTGAGTGAATTACCATATCATATTTTGGTGCACATTCTTTCCTTTTTGCCTATTATAGATGTTGGTAGAACTGTATTAATTCGTCGATTTGGTAATCTTTGGACTTTGCTTCATTCCCTTACTTTTGAGGACTTTGAAGTTTTGGGTGATGAAAATTGGCCTCTTTTCAAAATAAGTTGCGATGATTATTATAGCTGGTTTCCTAGTTTTGTGCGCAATGTGCTAATACTCCACCAACGGATCCCCGTCGAAATATTCCACCTTCTGTGTGGCTCTTTTTACGTTTTCGGTCTTGATTATCTCGAACCACTTGTCACTGATATAAAACATGGATTAGATTTGCAGTTGATAGAGAAGTTTAGGAATTGGATCTTCAATTTGATGGAGAAATTGATTGTTCTGATTTGGCTCATTGTGTTTTCACAAGTCAGTTTCTTGTTAAGTTAGACCTTGCTCATTGTGAAATCTAGAATCTAAGTAAATTGCTTATGTTGGTTTGAGTACCGAGGTTTTAAAGAAGATAATATCTGGAAGCCCTTGTTTACAACAGTTGGTTCTAGAGCGTGTATGTGGATTGACGGAGCTGCGTTTTACTGCTCCAAACATTGAAAAGTTATGTCTAGATTTGGACCAACAATATTTGCTTGATTTCCTCAACCTCAAAAGTTTGGAAATCAGTTTACGCTGTGAAGAGTTACTTTTGGAAGTCGTCGATCTTTCATCTCTACGTGAAGTCGACATTTGGTTTCGCAAAGAATCTTATCCTGTTGTTGAATTAGTGAAGATATTTCGTAATGTTGAGGTTTTAAATATTCGAATGAAGATCATCTGGTGAGTTTCACACAAGAACCCTACACTTTGCCTCATTTGTAACACTGTTCTTTCTTTTTTATTTTGGTTGGCAAAATATTTCAATGTTCCCATCATCTTCTGGTTTTGTCTTGATACTATCTAGTTTTCATATTGTAACTTTTTGATATATTTTCTTTTATACTACCTTGTGCTGCTTAACCTTTTCTCGCCGTACTTTGCTATTCTGCGACATGCGTTGGGAGAGTAGAATCATTGTGGGTCTTATCCCCGTTTATGAGATTTTGGATGCCCAAGGGCGAACCTACATATTAAGGCCCCTAATTAGGTCCAAGTTTTTTGAATATTTGATTTTTCGGTCCTGACCGAAAAAATAAACAGTTATTTGGTCCGAATTTTTTTAAGTTTTTATTTTCGGTCCGGACCGAGAATTTTCTTTGTCGGTTTTTACATAAATTCAATAGAAAAATTAATTTAAGAATATTTTTATGTACTTTTAATGGATATTACATCAAAAATTTATTTGCAGTATTGCGGATAAAAGAGAGATATTACCCAAAAATTTGAGCCTTTGGCATTGAATTGGAAAACGTGTGGGAGAATTGAATAAAAAACTGAATTTGATTGAAGGCGTTATAGGTTGAAGAGTAAGCCTAATTCTCGGCCGCATTTGCAGTATTGCAGTTATCTTTTCTTTCCTTTTTTCTCAACTTTTCCTTTTTTTTTCTACTTTTCCTTTTATTCTCTCTTTTGCTTTTACTTATTTGGGATATGTGTTTGGGGGCCCTAGGCACCTGCCCATCTCGCTCAGGCCCAAATACGGCCCTGGTGGGTTTGATGATGGAGTTGAATTTGACAACACTTAATCTCTTTGGTTATCATACATTATTTTCATATCTGGAGACTTGTGTGGCTTAATTAATGATTTTTTTGTTCTTGAACTTGGTTTAATTTAGGATTGCTACCTATTGACAGAATGGCGGAATTTTATACGGTAACTTTCGTAAGTACGTAGCAATTTTTGAAAACTTAGCTTTTCTATGTATTAATTTTTTAGATAAATCAAATTGTCTCGAAATGAGCTTTGAGATCCATGCAATTTTTCTTTGGTAATTGGTGTGCATTGTGGCTATTTTTATGAGAAGTAGAGAAAATAGATAGTGAACTTATTGACATATCTTAAATTCTCATTTAGTTTCAGCTATTAAAATCAAATGAGATGGATTTTCCGCAAACTACATGTAAATGTTTTCATTTCAAGTCATTGCTTTGTGAAGAGTCATTCTCATATATTTGTAAAGCTATGAGAAGTTTACCGCACCTAGAAGAACTCGTAATATCCACATATTCATGGCAACCTAATTTGGTATGTATTTTGGCTAGTCAAGATGTATCTGGGATCATTTATTGACCTAATGTTCATGTATCAAAGTCCTTCTAGAATTATATTATTACAGGGTATAACACAAGACTGCAACGCGCTCTCCTTAGAGCTCTCTTCACCTTGTGTGATGCTACAACTTAAAATTGTCAGGATGTGTCCCTATGAGGTACCTTGTTAGGGTCTGCTCCGGTTTGCTGAATTTTTGCTTGAAAGTTGTATCACCTTGGAAAAGATGGTAATTTTTCCCAAAACAATCAATTAACAGAGACTAAGGAGCTTGAGTTTTTGAAGCAGCTATCAAGGTTTCCAAGGGCCTCAAGAAGTGCAAGGATAATTTTTGGTTCAGAATTACACTAGTGGCACCTGCACATTAGCACCTTAGTTTCGAATTGGCATTGTTGTAGATATTCTTGATCTGACTATCGTTGACGGTAATGGCTCAATTCTATATTTCTAGTTTTACATGTTAATCTGTTATGGTGTAAGATGTATTGTGACTTCAGATGTGTTTGCTCTTACTTTAATCTGTGAATGAATACAAGATGTGAAGAACATAGCAGAATAAAGTAAAGCATCGACAACTTGGAGTGAACTGTCCTCCTTAACTTTAGATCTATTAAACAACAGATGACGTTTTGTTAGACTCTCAATGGATTTAAATCATCACTCCACTCGACTTTTCACTTATTTGCTAAAATTTGATTTTATTTTTTTCTTAACTGATACTTTTTTTCCTATTGTCATGTTGATATTGGTATTGTCTGATACAAGAATTCGCCATTTAAGAATTACTATATGAGATCAACTTCCACTCACTTTAGCTACTGTCTCCTTGGAGTTATGTGTAACGATGGCCCTTTTGGTCCGTGAATATCAAGTGGTTGTTTGATTTATATGAGAAAACACGGGAAATAGAAAGTGAGTTGTTTGGTTAGCAAAATGAAGGAATTAGAAATTCCTAGGATTTTTGAGTTCCTACAAAAATGAGGAAGTTACTTACCTAGGTCCCCCTAGGTAAGTAGAAATTCCCATGGGAATTTAATTCCCCCATTGTCAACCAAACAATTTAACCAATTTCCCCTGAATTTGATTAAGTAATTTATTTCCTATGAATTACAATTTCATGGGAATTATGACTTCCCTTGTAAACTAAATGACCACCAATTT
Organism: Beta lomatogona; assembly: GCA_947646795.1. Taxonomy (NCBI): domain Eukaryota; kingdom Viridiplantae; phylum Streptophyta; class Magnoliopsida; order Caryophyllales; family Amaranthaceae; genus Beta; species Beta lomatogona. The sequence goes on from CANSNZ010000226.1 coordinate 42,000, forward strand.
ACATTATGTCCACTTCTGTTGTAATGTCTCCTTATTACAAACATTACTACGATCTATAAACCCTACCATATTAGGAAATAACTCTGACGTTAAAAATGCATCACTTTCAGTTGTTGAAAGAAAACTCGATTACTAATGGAAGTGGTTGAAATTATACTCACAATTTGAATTAAATTAAGTAATCTAATTAAAGTTGAAAACAGGTTGTGTAATCTGATGAGGATTAACCTCACTTTTATTAATCAACAATTGATTTGTAATTCACTTCCTCATCCTTCTCAATTTGCATGTCTTGATCTTTAAGTCTTTAACACACTTCAACATGAAATGAAGCCGAGTTTATTTTAATTGAATTGATTGTTGACGAAGAATTAACATTTGGCTCAACATGCGCAAATTCCCATCAACGAATAAATTTGGACACTCTATGTTCCAAATAAATGTACAATTTAACCTGTATATCTAGTTATCTACCAACATACAACTTAGATCATTTAATATATCTAATTAATGATTATATAAAAATTATGAACATCTGATATGTTGAAAATAAGATGAATTCTTCAAACCCTTGCATTTTGGTAAATAAAGGGTTTTTGTTCCCTGTGATATTTTATTAAGATGAATTCTTTAAACCCTGCATTTTTGGCGAAAATATTATAACTTTTATATTCATTTATTTTTATTTTTTGTAACGGTGTTACAAATACCATCCTATATAGATCCTTAATTACAACTTTTTAAGCATTATGTTCTTAAAAGTAAAAAAGACTAAACTTTATTACTTCCTCCGTTTCGTTTTAAATGCAACAAAGGATTATTTTATATCTCACAAAAAATACCCCTTTGTTGCATTTAAAACGAAACGGAGGAAGTAAATAATCTTTTAGAACATATATTTGTTCAACATTTTTGGACTCTAATAATAGAATCAAATTATTCCTATTCTTTTTCTTCTTGTTTGGTTTAACCCTTACTCAATCCATTACCATTACTTAGTGGTAATGGAATCCCTTAGTTTGTTATCTTCCTTTTAGCCTCAAGTAACAAAAACTATTTATTGGTGGTTACTATTCCGGCATTTCCTTTTCATTCCCATAAAGCATCCAATAAAGCTCAGGAGTTTAATTACCATTTCACTCCTCTATTTTATTTCATTCCCCTTCCATCTCGTAACTTTAAACCAAAACAACAAGGTTATCCTCTAAAAAAACAATTTCCGTGGTAGAGCAGCGAGTATCTCGACACCCATCCCAATCAGTATCAGTATAAGTAATCAATCGCAGAGGAGTAGAGGGATATGAAAGTAAACCATGATCAATAGTTCATTGAAAATAACACATGATGCGTTTTAATGCATCATAGTGAGCCTCCCGAGGGTCATGCATAAAAATACATAATGTACCGAAAAAGCAATATCATAACGAGTGAAAGTAAGATATTGAAGTGCTAGTCCTAACCGTGTTAGAAAACCTAGTCAAATAGGATAAAATAATCTTAATCGTCCACAAAAAATATATCCCAAACTATGTAGGGAAAATATAATCCGGAACGCATGTAAGATATAGATCAATGGTTCCAATACGATTTTAAGAGCTTGCCTTTCAAACTCCCTTAGTTTTAATCAGGTATCTAGTCCTTTCGCCGCTCTTTTATGCAGTTTATCTTTTTTCGGTTAGATGATCATGGAATCTGCTTCAAAGAAAATTATGACAGAGATAGGTTAAGTGAATTGCCTGATGAACTTTTGGTGCACATTCTTTCTTTTCTACCTACTTTAGATGCTGTTAGAACTGTAGTTCTTCGCGGATTTGGTTATCTTTGGACTATGGTTGACTCTCTCTATTTTGACGACTATTACACTTTCGTTTCAAGGAATCAGCAGATAGAGGAACGCCATCATGGTGAGATATTTGCAAGCTTCTCCCGTTTCGTTGGCAATACACTTCATCTTCACAAAAGAATCACTATTGATGAATTCGAGCTCGAGATCAATGAACATAAATTGCTTAACAGTTACGGATTTGATCATAAAGCAGCTATGGCCATGATACAAACGTGGATAACATTTGCAATAAGTAAAGAAGTTAAGGATTTAAATCTACATTTTTTGGATGGTTGTGTTGATACTTCTTTTTTGCCTGACTGTGCTTTCACCAATCAATTTCTTGTTAAGCTCAAACTTGATGGTTGTGGAATCATGAATATAAGGAAATTCCACATGCATGGGATGTCTAAGAGAATTATCCCTTAGATGCGTTGAGATGAGTAACCAAGTGTTTAAGGAATTGATATCTGGATGCCCTTCTGTTAAACTACAGTCGGTTCACGAGCCAATTGGATTGCAAGAGCTGCGTTTTAGTACTCCAAGCATTGAAAAGTTAGACCTTTTAGTAGTAGATGATGACCCTTCATTGTTGGATTTCCCCAACCTTAACTTAAGATTTTGCATATTGATTTGTGGGCACCTTTGAAAGTGGCTCATGTTTCATCTATTCGCGAAGTAGTCTTTCGATCTTTCTGCATCGATGATAGTGTTAGAGAACTAGTAATAAAGAAGTTTTGTCACATTGAAGCAATCACATTTAGAGGCTATTTTGAGGTGAGTAAACAATTCTACATGCCTTCAATATGTTTAGATTAATCATGTTCTTTTTTTGTTGATTGACATACATAATACATTGTAGTATGCTACAAAGATACAAAGGAGTAACCGGTTAAATACAGTCATAATTAAGATGGATGGTAATGTTTTTGAAAGAATATACATTTGTTTTAAGGCACTGAAAAAGGGGTTCTTAGCTGGATGTAGGCCTTTTACATCTCTTGATGGCTGTTTCTTAAAAGGTCCTTATAGTGGACAACTTTTAGTTGCTGTTGGGAGAGATGCGAACAACCAAATGTTCCCATTTGCATGGGCAGTAGTGGAGGTTGAAAGTACTTCAAGTTGGACATGGTTTTTGACACTTTTAGGGGAGGATTTGAGAACAAATGAAGGTGCTGGTTACACTTTCATGTCTGATCAGCATAAGGGTTTATTGAGAGCTGTGTCAGATGTGTTTCCACAAGCTGAGAGCAGGGTATGTGCTAGGCATGTCTACTATAACTTTAGAGGGGTGTTTGGTGGTGGTCTTGAGTACAGGAAACAGTTATGGATCATAGCAAAGTGCACCATAGAAAATAAATTTTTGTCTAACATAGAAGAAATGAGGAAGATATCTACTGCAGCTGCTGACGATCTTCTAAATAGAAACTATAAGAAATGGTGTAGAGCTTTCTACACTCCTATGTCTTGTTGTGATAGTGTGGATAACAACATGAGTGAAGTTTTCAATGCCTACATATTGAACTCAAGGCATAAACCTATCATCACTATGTTGGAGGACATCAGGGAGGGGTTAATGGAGAGGTTGCACAAGAAGAGGGATGAAATAGGTAAGAAAGAGATGTTGTTGTGTCCAAGAATACAACAGCAAGTTGAAAAGCACAAAATTTAGGCTAGGGATGGGGGGTTTTGTTATGGGGTGAGCGAAGGGGCAACACAAACAAAATATGTGGTGAATTTGGATGACAGAACTTGCAGTTGTAATGGATGGCAAGTAAGTGGGATTCCTTGCAAACATGGAGTAGTTGCAATTTGGAACAAAGTTGACCAACGAGAGCAATATGTTAACCAATTCTTCACTAAACAAGTGTATATGAAGGCATATGACTACTTGTTGGAGCCTCTAAATGGACCAAAAGAGTGGCCTAGTTCAGAAACTTTGGTCATTGCCCCAAAACTGAAGAAAGTGAATAACAGGCGCCAAGTGAAGAGAAGGAAGAAAATTGGAGAAGTTACAAAGTCGGGAAAAATGAAAAAAACAGGTTCCGTAATGACTTGCGGCCTATGTGGTCTTCAAGGGCATAACAAGATAGGTTGCAAGAATGTACCTAGAGAGTTCTGTGCACATAGGTGCAAGTGAAGCAAGTACTAGCCAAGCAAAGCGGGAGCACCAATGCACCCATGCACCATAGAGGTGTAGGTGTATACACTTACCCAAGTGGCTACCAAAGAGTTGCTACTCTCCAAGCCCAACCACCACAGCAGCCAGCAAGTCAATGAACACCTGATCCAACACCTCAGCCAACACCCCAACCAATCCCACATACAACACAACAACCACACAACCGTATCATAATATTCGATTATGAGTGAGCGGACTATATATTCATTCAGCCAAGACTACTCATTCAGCTAGTCACAACCAGAGAAGGGTTCACAAGCTTCACAAACAATAACAAGCCAAGTTCTACAGGTATGTGATTTGATTTAATAAGCTAACATTTTATTACCTTATAATATGTCCATGTATTTTGAATTAGTTTCTTTATATTCGGGACCTAGCAATGGCTAAAAGGATGCAAAGGAGAATTTAGTTCAAAGGTAACTTAAGTTAATATTATTCTAGTACATAGCTTGATATAGCAATTAGAGTCCTAAATAAACCCCTTACATAGTTATATTGTACCATAAACAAACAAGAATCAAAATAACTACACAAATCCAAGCCTTAACACTCATAAATCCACCCTTTTTCATTTTAAGCATGATATATTTTGATTCAATCTTCCTTGCCTTTTCATTTGCTATCTTTAGATTGTGCCTCAAACAACATGACTTCCCTTTTAAGCTCCTGTTTCTCTTCCATTAACCCCAAAATCACATTTTTCTGCCACTCTATAGGCTCTTCAACATCACACCATTTGAATAACTTGCACCCCCATGTATCAGTTTAAGCATCATAGTCAGGGCATGCTACAAACCTTCTACCAGGGTTGTCCCTTGTACAGGCTCTAATGTTGGTTATAACAAACCCACAATGGCATCTTTTGGGAATTGGGGGCATGGAACCATAGTTATTTCTTGACATTATGCTGCATGGGAGCACAAAATACTAAAAAATATAATTCATAAAAGAAGAAATAGTAACATTAGAGTTCATTTTCATTATTGCAGTTGGTTTGTACCTGCTTAATTGAAGGTGATGAAGTTGATTTTTTTCTGCTGATGAACAATATTGAATTTTTTCTTGTTGGGGAAGTTGATCTTTTTCTGCTGCTGATTTCTTGAAAGATTGGATTTTTTGGATGTTCAATTAAATCATTTGCTATGGTTTCGGTTTGGCCTATTTTATCAATGTGTATATGATTTTTTTGCCGTTGAAGAATTGGGCTGTATTTTTTGAATTTTAATGCACTGAATTAACTATCACTTTGTACTTATTGCCACGTCACAATTTTCCTTTTTTTTTTGTGCTGATAACGGTTACTTTGTAAAGATCAGTACCAAAACTAACGTCTGTTGGTTTTGAGTACCCAAATTGGAACTTTTTAAAGTTCAGTACCCAAACTAAAACAAAAGGCAAAGTTCAGTACCCAGTTGTGTACTTAACTCCAATTCACAAGACTTCAGCTTTCACACACTCCAACATCGATAATAACCCATCAATATCTATACCCACTGGAAACAATTCTCAAAGGAAATATCGGCTGCCCATGTTGTTTATAATAACGCTACCTCTCCTTGTCCTACACAAGGAAAATGATCAGTAGGAGAGCATATTCTTGAAAGAAAATGAGAGCCAACACTAATCATGCTCGAATCCATGTGTTGCATCTAGGGGTGCTAATCGAGTTGAGCAGCTCGCGAGCAGCTCGAACTCGTCTCGGTCAAAGCTCGACTCGAGTTAGCTCGAAACTCGATAACCTTGCACACAACTCAATTGTTTTCAATTAATTTCTCTTTGAAATAAAGAAATACATTAACACTCAATAAAAACATATTGATCTAGTATAATAGGAAAAAAATTTGTTAAAAAAAAAATATATAATAATTAAATACCTAGAATTAAGTGAACCAAAACTCTAAACGAGCTGCTCATGAGCAGCTCGACTCGACTCGAATTTTAGCGAACACGAGTTAAGCAAGCCTCTTCTCGTGATCGACTCGCTCGATTAGCACCCCCTAGTTGCATCTGAGTTCGTGTGGTCCAATAATTTTGAAACAACAAAGTTGGGCAATCTTTCAAATTTCCCAAGTTATGAAATATATCCCGTGTAATCGTAGTATTTGTCAAATGGCAGATCAATTTGATAAACCTGCAAATTTTCCAGCCTTGTGTAGAAGGCATTAAGGCAACAATTCTAAATATTTTGTCATTAGCTAAATTCATATTATAAATTTATAACTGCTATTATGGACCCACCAAATCCTATAGTAAGAGGAAGCTAGGGAGCCTCGGCTGATCGAACATGGACCATGGTATGTGATCATGAATAATTACCATTTGCCACAACATGGGGAATTTCCCATCAAGAAGTAATTTTTTTACATTTGCACCCAAAAAAAACATTTGTTTACGCACAACTTAATTAGTGTTTTAGTCCATTAATATCTATAGTTAACGATTGTCAAAAATAATGGTAATATGTTGAAAATATGCATTCAAATAAATAGAATTACATCTTATATTAGTAAAAAAAAATATTGGTCAAAGTGAGGCATATGAATAGTATACAAATCATATAATCCCAATTATACAGGAACTGAGGGAGTAGTAGAATATGAATATCCCGTAATAAATTCCCAAAATACTGACAAAGAGAAATAGAAAACCTCAATATCTGAATAGGTACTAGTTGTTAAGCCTGGGTGATGGCTTAGGTAATTGAGTAGTAAGAAATAGAGGATATATAATTTGGAGTTCGCATTTTTTCATAAGCACAAATCATATTTTAGTATCACAACACGAAAGTAAGAGGTCGTGAGATCGAGGCCTGGGTGATGGCTCTGTTTTTTTTTTTTAACACGAATGCAACCTTTGTGACCCCCCAAATTGTTATTATTATTTTGCTTTTATTCCCTCTATATACACTTGCAATTACACATACAAAAACAATATAATTCTTATAACACTTATGTGTTTGTGATACAACCTAAGCCAATAATGAAATCTATTATTAACCTAGGTGGCAAACGGGTCAAACGGGTCGGGTACGGGTCGGGTCATTACGGGTCGGGTCATAATCGGGTCAACTTTGTGTTCGGGTTACGTTCGGGTCGGGTCGGGTCCGTTCGGGTTCGGGTTAGTTTCGGGTCCATTAGATTTCGGGTCGCATCGGGTCGGGTTAGATCGGGTCGGGTTAAAACGGGTCGGGTTAGGTCGGGTCGGGTTAAACGGGTCGGGTTAGGTCGGGTTTTAATTCTAGAAAATAAATAAAACACATATAAGACTAATAAAACTAAGTTAAATAGTTAATGGGAAGTGGTTAAGTCATATATAGTATCTCACGATAATTTTTTTCCTTAAATTTGTTTAAAATATAACTAATATGACAACTTTTCGGGTCGGGTCGGGTTCGGGTCATCATTATCGGGTCAATTTCGGGTTGGGTAGATTCGGGTTCGGGTAGATTCGGGTTCGGGTTATATTCGGGTCTATTTGCTTTCGGGTCGGGTTTGGGTCGGGTCGGGTTATTTCGGGTTCCGGGTTCATTTCGGGTCATTATTTTCGGGTGGGAAACGGGTTTCGGGTCGGGTATTTCGGGTCGGGTCAACGGGTACGGGTTTGTTTTGCCGGCTATGGCTCTAATTACAACAAACACTAGTGGAAAAGATGTCTTACATCCAAGACCTTCTATTATTAACAAGTGTATGAGACGCTATCGTGCTGTGTAACTGGAAGCTAGTGTATAGAGTTGAAATGATGTTTTTTGTTTGTTTGTTAACAAAGCATCAACATAAATTAAAATAGTTTGTTACAATCCTCAATATGAGTTCTACAATAACTAGGGGGTGTGGGGAAGGCCCTATCTACATTAAACGCCATAGCCAAAGTCCTACAACATATAGCTAAAACATCCGCCAATTGATGGCATTGCCGCTCACAGTGATGGAGCTTGACCCGAGGAAGAGTTCCAGCAACCCCCCTGCCCATGGTGATCAGATTACAACATTTGTCAACATTAGTTTCATGCATGATGAGCTGCAAGGCATTTCTACAATATGTGTACATCTTCACAGAGGTGAATTGGTAGGACTGCACCATGAGAAGCCCTTCCTGTATAGCATGAAGTTCAGCTGCAGGAGGGACAGGTCATTAGCATAACTTTTCTTACAAAACCCCAAAATCCACTTCCCTGTACAATCGCGAACAATACCACCAAGACCCACACAATATTGTAAATTCAAGAAAGAGGCATCCACGTTAACAATTAAAGAGGGAAAACCCCGGAAGACTTATACCAAGGATAGGTAAGGCACTAGGTTTAGGTTGAGTCTTCAAAAAATCACGTAGCATTGAAAAGAATTTTGTGGGGCGGAGCTGGGATGCATTTCTAAACACACATTCTTTCCTATATTTCCACAATTCATGACAAATGTACAGGAAACCTCCTTCCATTGGAGATGGCGAAAGGTTTGATTCAAGGTGAGATTATGCTGAAGCCAATGTGTGAGACGAAGATCAAGATTAATCTGGATGCCCGATTGCTCCACACCTCAATAGAGAAAGGACAATCTTGAAAAAGATTAGCACGATTTTCACCTACTAACTTACATTGAGGACACAGGGAATTGTGGGGGAGAATTTACCTTTGAGCAAGAAGGTTCATGTGAGGAAGGCGATCACTCCATGCTAACCAAATAAAGAATTTTATTTTTGGTTCCGTTCGACCCTTCCATACCCAGGCTAAATTACTAGTTGTACTATTCAAGCTAAGTTGTGCGTTATACGCAAGAGTGAGGGAGAAACCCATAAGGGTGATAAAATTAGGGATTAGGAGATCCTTGTTCGAGGTCTTTAAGCGAGGAGGGGTGCACAAGATACGATCCTCAATGAAAGTAGGGAGGGCTAATGATATACATTAGAGGTTCCACTGCCCGTCTATGCTAATATCCGCAACTTTAAGGCTTTCCTCATCTAAGGTCAGGGGTCCATGTATGACGTCTCTAATAGGTCCAACTAAGAGCGAGTTATCACTCCAAAATTAATATCCTCCCCGTTCCCCAAGTTCCACTCCATGTGTTGCTGGAGTAACTCCCAACCTTTACCTACATTCTTCAACACCACAGACCCATTCTTAAATATTGTCACATGGTTATTATGTAAGTATTTTGAATTGATGCAATCCTGGGCTAAGCTTGACTAATCTTGGGCCAACTTCCATCCCAACTTGGCCATATAAGCCGTGTTCATCAGCTCCTAACACCTAATACCCAAACCCCCGTGGTCCTTAGGTCTAAAGGTTGTCTCCTTGTTAACAATAAAGAGTTATATCATCATATTCAAGACAATATAGAGTGAGCAGAGGCAGACTTAGACTATTTACCACCTTAAAGTTGGTTGGCTTCTCATGAGTCCAACAAAAGAACACAAAGCTCATCCACCTTTACTCTTGTTTCTGAAAGAGAGTCTGTTATGGCAATCCGTTTGGCCTCCCTGCATGTCTTAACTGTGAACACAGGACAACAATAAAGGAAACTACATCAAAAATCTTGCTGATTGCAACATTAGTGTTTCTAGATTCCATGACTTGTGTATATGTTGGTCATCACAATCACTTGTGCTCCATAAAAGATGTAAACCATCGATCATTATATAGTGCTAAGAACTCAACTAATTAATCTCATAATTAAAAGGACCAACTGAATATAACAACCAGCAGACTTTTCTCTACAATTTTATGGAATAATTCTTCTTTCCTCTCTTTTCCTTATTTATACTCTTGATTACTTCTCCAATACTCTTCTGACAAAGTTCCTACACAATTACTTTTCTATCCCCTTTTAAGGTTGACCATTTTATGCACACTTCTCCAAGCTAACTAACTATCCCACTACTGAAGGTGAGATTACTTAGCTGCCCTTCCTGCATAGGTGAATCTAATGTGTTGCATATAATTACTACCCCAAATACTATTTAGTGACAAAATAAATACAATTTAAATCCATGATTCAAGACATCATGAAACCCAATGATAAGAAGCATCAAGAATGAGAGTGATAAAGTGCACAATAAAGGAAGTTCCATGATTCAGTTGCTAGGCAAACAAGAATGAATAGAACCAAAAAAATCAGCAATAGAAGAGCAACTTCAAGCTTTTGTTGCTGGGATTTTTTCACGTTGGCAATTCTAATGAACAACACTCAATTCCCTTAATCCACATTATAGTCCAAATCCAATTGTAAGAAAATTGTGGGTAAATGTAAGAAATCAAAATTTTCTGGGATTTTGGAATCTGCAAAAGTGAGAGCAAGGCAAATATGACAACCATATAATAGCAACACTACAAATACTGACATTCTTTTCTTTTGTAAAAGGAAGAGAGTATTTATTAGTCAACTTGAATTTGTTAAGCAAACATAATTGACGGCAACAACAACTCCTGCACGTTTATCGGTGGGCAATTATGAGTTACACAAATTTGGTTTAAGCTTCTGCAAGTGATAAATTTCATGAAATTAATTAAGGGAAAAACATGGGTGCTTTAAGAACAAGAAATGTGTGTGATTTTGCTGAAAGAAAGAAGGAGAAACAAAAATAGTAGTAGCTCTCGAAAGCTCAAAAATACAACAATTGTGGCCATAAACTGATAAATACCCACTGCCCTCCTCTCTCTTTCTCTCTCTGTTCTCACTTCCTCTTTCTAGTTTAGTGTGGAAATAAACTAACAAAAAAACATAAGACCCATGCTGCAGGTCTGCAAAATTTGCTGCATTAACTCACTTCATAGTTTGTAAGAGAAAGATGGTAGCATATTCGCATGTTAACATTAAGAATAGAAAACGATGTTAATTGAAAGCATGAACAACCCCTATCACAAGTACAACATAGCCATGTGTTATGATATATGGCATGCATCTCTAGAAGCCATGTTACGGGTTTGGAGCAAAGTCCCCAAGCCAACTTCTTAATATAAGCAAATGCAAATACTGCAATAAACGGCCTTCAGAGTCTAAAATAATTAAGGTAAACAATGAGGCAGAGCATATTTCATAACTAGTGATTCGCTAGAAAAAAATTACTGTCTTTGAGCTTCTGTGGACTCGTTTTGTGGGCTTTGGAACGGCCAAGGAGAAGAAGATGGTGTGATGGCAAGTATTTATGACAATTATGTGGTGTCCGTGCCTCTGTGGTTAGAACATAATGGGCTGATCTGTTTGGGAACAATTTAACTAGTGATTCGCTGGAATACAATTACTTCTTAGCATTGTTATGGGCTAAGGTGGGTGGTGCTTTTAGCAGGAGTACTAAGTTGGAGAGATTCAACGGGAACTAGACTAATTTGTAATCTATGCTTACTGTTCTAAGGACAACTTGTCCTCCACCCACTCACTCCTTTTCGTTCTTCCTGTTTCTAGAAAAATACTCACAAAAAAAATCTAGATATTATTTCTTATACTAGCCAGCATCGAGCAACAACTAGAAGACTTGCATGTCGCCATATACAAACTTCTAGAGGTAAACAGAAAAGTGCCTCTCCATTTTGATATGATCGGGAAGCCTTGTGATAATCATCACTGTAAAAAATGAGCCAGCCATTGCCACAGATGTACACCAACATACTAAACTGTTCTATATGTAATCTTAATAGCAAGTAGTAGCCAACATAATGCTAAGCTTCATAGAGGTTGTGCCATAAAATTAGTGCAATAAGCGAAGTGAAGAAGCTCACCTATGAAAATTAGTTAGGTGTGCTGGGCACACATACAACATTAGAGTTAAAGGATTTGACATTGTGACATACTGACATTCACTCTTCTACTTTATTCACTTTGTATTTGTTGATATGACACTCTTCTTTTCTCTCTCCTGGTTTGTGTCTCCTCACAATAGTTTTCTCTCTCAGGATTTTGTCGAGTGATTTCTCAATGTAGTGTTAGAAAAGAAAATAATTCTCAAATTAGTGTCAAGCTAAAAATAATTCCATAATATGGTGTTCTCTTAGGTTCGGACAAACAAAGCTATTTTTTAAGGTTTGATATATTGCAAAGTGTAACAAACCAAAATCCAAAAACCTTTCATCTTATTCTCACTTACCCTCTTCTCACCAAGTGCAAACCAAAATCCAAAAATTTTCATTTATCTTCCTTGTCAAATATATAGAACCAAGGCGAGCTTGAATGCATGAAATCACTTGATGGAAATGTTAGTACTAGTGATCAAATATACTCCTTTGTGGTAAAGTTAGCATTTATAGTTTTATACATTTTTGTAGAAGCATTATCTACTTTGTCTAACGGGTTTGACTAGTAGTTTACTAAGCTCAAATGATCAATATCGTATAGAGTTGCTCTTGAACTACCTTGAAGATGGAGATCTACGTCAATGGAGGTTAAATTGACACATGAGCTTGTAGAGTCTATCAACACCCAAACCTAATATGAGCACTAAAATGTGGAAATAAGTTTAGCCGAACCTTTATTTTTACATCCAAACCTAGCATGAATACTAAAATGTGGAATTACTTTTTACTATAGAATTACTTTTAAGTGAACACCAAATAGGGAATTACTTTACTTTTTAACACCATTTTAGAAAAACTTTCGATTTTGTCTATCCCTCTCCTTTTTCTCATCACATTATTTTAAAGATACATTCCCCAACTTTTTCCTCTCTCCCTGGTTTTCTCTCCTTAAGTTTATTTATCTAACAAAGAACGAACCGAAAATGGTAACCAAATAGAGCACCACAAAAGAACAATATCCAAATACGAATGAACATTAAACATTTAGGAATATAACAAAAATATTTTACTTAATATGATAGTCAAGCTAAATATGATCATCAGTAAATGAACTTTTGTCAAAGTATTATAAACAACCGCTGGCCCTGTACTGAACATAAAACTACTAGATCCAAAAAAAAAAAAAAATATCGGGAGAAGAAAATATTTAGGAATAAAAAAAAATTTACTCAATATGCATGATAATTAAACTGAACAACATATAATCACTCCAAATGAACATCAGTTATATCAGAATGAACAACAACTGATCGAGTAAATTGGGGAAAGAGAAAATCAGGAGAGAGAAAAAAAATTGGGAAATAAATCTCTTAGAGTAGTGTCGACCCTATACTGAACATACAACTACTAGACTCGATAAAAAAATAATTTTATTCGGAAAATTTTGTCAAAAAACCTTAAAAAGTTCAATTTTATGAAAAAATAAACTTTTTAAAGCATTCTTTGCAAAAAAAAAAAAACCATAAACTTATTTTTTTTGCAAAATGAAACATATTCCTATTTTCCGGTGTGTTTTTTTAGATGCACAAACACACACTGCCCTGGACCCTCTGCCCACCCCCTGATGCACACACCATAGACCCATATCACCATGTGCACCACCAACACTCACACTCACACTCACACACTGCTCCCACCCAAAGCAAGCCCACCAGACTATCAAAAGCATAATCATGTAAATCTATCTCTTACTTTATAATTAAACTTAAAAGTGAAAATTAACAATAATATCGAACGAACACTCAATTAGAAGTCTTAAAGATAATGTGATATGGTATTAAAAAGGAAATGTTTGTTTTTTAATGATGGTGTGGAGTAAAATTTTGATGGGGGTATTTATTAAGATGAACTTTTAAAACTGTCCCCTTTTGGCGAAAAAATTATGACTTTAATTGATCTATCATCATATTTTCAACAATATTATAACTTTCATCTGATATAGACCTTAATCATAAACTTTTAAATATTAGGGGTCTATTCTGTTCACCTTATTTTCACTCCTTATCAGAAAAAATAAATTATATAAGGTCTAGTAAGTTTAGATAAGTTTAGTTCAGCAAAAATCAAATCTGACACTCTTACAGTATAACATCTTATAGTTTCAGATATTGTCTAAGAAGAACGACTAAAGTATAATAATTTCAGATTAGAAAAAATAAGTTGAATAGAACATATTCTAAATCGTTCACGATAAATAAAATAAAAAAATCAAACTCTAGGTCATTCTTTTTTTTTTTTTTTTTTTTTTTTTTGATAATTGCAAAGATAGAATTAAGTAATACAAGAGGCACATTTTCTTGCTTTAGTAGCAAGGTTGTGTGCCTTAATAACTTTGTCCCTACTTACCTTAAGGATTATACTGGAATTAAAACTACTAATAATAAGCAAGATATCTTTAATTATAGAATAAGAATCAGTCATAGCAAAATCTAAGTTCTCGATTCCCTTAGCCAGAATACTAGAATCTGTCCAAATTTCAACATCTGTTAATTGTTTATATTGTATATCCTTTATTCTGAAAAGCATGGCATAGGCTTCTGCTTGGTTACTCGAACTGGCATCCATTCTGTTGCTTCCTTCCGCTTTCATTATGCCATTCTCCATTAATACCCATCCATAAGCTGCCTTACCTGGGTCATCTGGTTTTGTGCTATTATTTTTCCAAGCTCCATCAATGATTAAAGTCATAAAATTACCTGTCTGAGTCCAGTTTTTCGACTAGCTATATTTCTTCACGCAATCCAAAATGTTTTTCTCAATTTTGAGAGATCTTCCTTGCGAATTGATATATTAGCTGAACTTGAAGCTCATGGCTTTGTTTCCACCTCTGTTTCCAACTAACCGTATTTTTGAAAATTTCCAGTGGTCTAAGAATTTCCCCTTGTTGAAAAATCACTCTATTCCGGTGTAACCAAATACCCCAAAGGGTAGCAATGAACTCAAAGACTCTTGTGCCATTAATATCATCATTATGCATCAAGAACCAAATCCAATTCCTTGTCCATTTCTTAATATTACAATGACGAAGTTCTTCCGCCCTTATGCCAAGATTTGAGCTCTTCCATATTCTCATCGAAATTTCACAATCTTTAAACAAATGAGTATCCGATTCCTCGTGATTCCCACAAAGTGGACAAGGACTCTCGCTTAGAATTTTTATTTTTCTAAGGTTTACTCTGGTGGCCAAAGCACCATTAGCTAGCTTCCAATAGAAAATTTTCCATTTTGGCCAGAATTTTAGGTTCCAGAATTTCTTCCAGAATAAAGAGTTGTCTTCAAGGTGTAGGTATTCTTTCGCGCTGAACCAGTAACCTGACTTTATCTCATACCTACCATGTTTGGACGGAACCCAAACATAGACATCTTCCTCTTCTTGCGCAGGAATGTGAATTGCCTTAATAGCTTCTGCCACACTAGTATCAAACCATTTGAGGAGGTAGTCATCATTCCAATTTTTGTCCCCCTGTATAAGCTCACATACCCTCACTGGTTTTGTGTCTATAACATTAATAGCATTTTGCTTAAACCCAATTTTTCCTTTTCCAACCCAGTTTATGCCTAAAATGCTTGTTTTCTTTCCATTCCCTACTCTAACTCCTACTCCATCTTTTAGGGAATACACACTTTTCATGATACTTCTCGCCCCCCACGAACAATTTTGCGGGATCTTGCCTTTGAGACTCTTTTTCGAACCAGTTATTAGAATACTTTCCCCCAAACATCCGACTAACTAGAAGGGAATTGTTATCTCTTGGATCCGCCAAGCTTGCTTGAACAAAGTAGCTTTGTTGAGGATTTCCAGGTTTCTCAAACCTAGCCCCCCACAACTCTTGGGAGATTCAAGAAGACTTTTTTTCCTCCAGTAAATTGGCTTTTTACTCGTGGAAGAAGCAGAGCTCCACCAAAATTTGATGAGGGAAGAACTAATTTTCCTTAAGATTTTTTTGGGAAATAAATAGATAGCCATGATGTGGGAAGCATAAGCAATTAAGATACTATTGATCAGAATCAATTTACTCGCTTGGTTGATCGATGAGAACTTCCGGAGAAAGAATAGTATTGACAATTTTTTGAGGCGAGATCTTGAAATATGTTGAGTTTATGACCATTTACGTCCATTGGGCAACCCAAATATTTGCCCAAACTTTCCTTATGTTCAACCTTGAGGCCTTTACTTAGCAATCTTACGAACTTCCTTGGTGTGTTTCTGCTAAAAACTGAGTATGATTTCTGTAGATTGATCATTTCTCCCGATAAAGAACAAAATTTTTCCAAAGTATTTCTTAAATTCCAGACATTATCCAGCGTGCCATTTATAAAGAACAGGGCATCATCTGCAAAGAATAGGTGAGATAACTCCGGGGCTCTTCGGTGAATTTTGATACCCTTAATTTGACCCCGATTTTGTTGGTGGATCGGTTTCTGGACAAAACTTCCATACGGAGAATAAAAGGTAAGGGGAGAGGGTCCCCTTGTCGAAGTCCAGCTTTTGGTTTAATTAACCCTTGCAGCTCACCATTGACCAATACCGAATAAGTAACCGTAGTGACACATTCCATAATTAATCTAATCCCAGAGTGGTGGCATTCCGATGACAATCAATACTTCCTCTAAAAATGTCCAGCTAATTCTATCATAAGCTTTGTTGAGGTCTAAGTTTAATATGAGAGATCTGGATGTGCTCTTATTCTTCTTTTTGATGAAGCTTAACATTTCATGGGCGATAATACAGTTATCATTTATAGCACGACCCGGAACAAATGCATTTTGGTTTTGACCAATTAAAGACTTCAAGATGGGCTGCGAGTCTTCTAACCATGCATTTTGAAATGATTTTATATGAGGTATTGCATAAGCTAATGGGTCGAAATTGACTTACTTCATCGGGATTTGCTATTTTTGGAATCGGCGCAATGAATGTTTTGTTCGTCTCCCCGAGCATATGGCCGCCACTTAAGAAGTTTTCAGTGGCTTGACCCAACTCCTCCCCCCATAATATCCCATTTCCTTTGTAGTAATACAGGGGCCCCATCCGGCCCGGGGATTTCGGAGCTTTCATGCTTGAACATGGCTTCCTTTATTTCCTGTTGCGAAAACTTCATCATCAAGAGCTCAGAATGTTCAGACGATATTTTTGGCATATCAACCATCCAATCCACTATCTCCCTTGTCATCGACGGGTGGTCCCCATTGCTGCCAAAAAGATTCGAGAAATAGTTTACGAATTCAACTTTGATCTCTGCAGTTGTGGAAATCCAATGTCCATCCTTATTTGCCGGGATTTCATACTCTTGTAGAAGAAGCTAGTCGGTTGGTCACCCAATTCATCCCATTTTGATCTTGCTCTTTGTTTCCAATATTCCGACTTGATGTACGTGGCCGCTCTAATCTTCTTTTCAGCTGCGATTTCCTCGATCTATTGCTTGTTGTAGCTAGATCTATTTGTGCTTCTGTTAACTCTTTTTGCACTTGATCCCATTGAATTCCATTTTTGGATTTGAAATTCAAGCACCAATTCTTACACCCTTTTCTAACATCTTCAATTTTCCTTTGAATTTTGAACAGCGCTGATCCTATGTAGGAGTCTTTCCAAACCATCTCAATGTTTTGACAAACTTCATCAAAATCCAAGCACCAGGCTTCAATCTTGTACGGGCGTTTCTTCTTTTCTTTGACAGGATTAGAAATCAAAATTATAGGTCCATGATCCGAGATAAATATCGGGAAGTTTGTAAGGCTTGCATTTGGGAATGAATTCATCCACCCATCATTGCAATACCCTCTATCCAGTCTCTCAAAAATGCATTCGTTCTCCTCTCTATTATTAGTCCAAGTGAATTGAACTCCATGATACGGGAGTTCAATAAGACTACAATCACAACGCCAAGTACTAAAGTCAGTGGCTCCTCTAAGAAGACTCTTTCCTCCAAGTTTTTGTTCCTCGAATTCCACCTGATTAAAGTCACCTAAAAGCAGGTGCTTCCCCGGGTGTGCCCAAATAAATGCTCTTAGGTCATTCTTGCTAAAGCTATAATTAAACTAGTACTCCATCATAATACTGCGGTGAAGTGTGAACGGTGACTGCTTTGAGTAAATAATCTTATAATTGCTAGCACCCGCCTAGCTGTAGGAGGGACTCGGTTCATCTCCCAAGTCCCAAATGTATAAAGTTTGTATATAAAGTGACATTTTTGTAAATACTAGTTGTTGCACCGCGTGCCTAAGCGTGCGGCACCCCAAAATATTACATTTGCGATATTCGAATTATCTTTGGATTTAATTAGCAAGATGATTGTGAAGAAATTGTTGTTTAACAATATTAAAGATCTTTTACTTTTTTCTTTCAAAAAAAAAAAGATCTTTTACTTTTGGGAAAAAATTTAGTAAGATGTTTTGTTTTAAAAAGATGGCAACAGGAACACATTGTTTTAGGTGGTGGTTTGTTTGCTGCATTTTTGAAGATGCTGGCAGCATACTTAGGTGTTATGTTAAATACATAATAGGGCTAAGAGACCCCAAAGCACGTTTCATATGGACTTGATTGTTAGTGCAAAAGTATACATGGTATTGCATTGTTATTAGATAGTCTCATGTCTTGTGTTTTACCCAACTTCATGGGGCATGTATTTGTGGGTTGCATGGCTTACAGAAACATTAATATGATAGCATATAAGATAATATCAGTCATTACAAAGTATAATGTTTGATGCTAGTGGTTATCTAGAAAGGGTGTACAACACCATAGGCAAAATAAAGCTATTAAGAGGGTATTTTGCAAAACGTCTAGGCTATGTTCTTCATAAACAAAAACAGGTGCAAAATGATAAGCGATCGGGGTGTCGTACGAGAACACATAACTCATTTTTTTAAGGCAATAACAAAGGTTAGTGTTCTGTCGGAAGCCCACTTTAATCGAAAAAGAGATTAAGACATAAACCGGTGTGCTAATTCCAGCGAATTGCCTTGGGTACCCAGTTTATAATTTTGCTTCATGCAAGAGAAGTCGTTGGACCAATCTGCAACAGGAAATGGCTAGTGCTCATGCGATATGCAATGGTCTCAAAGTTGAAAGTTCCCTGCAATGAATCAATGGATTCTATCAAGATGTTTGTGCATTTGAAATAAAATGTTGTTGTTTTTTATAATAGCGATTTGAAAATTGGAATACGAGGAGGTGAGCATGTATCAATTTGTTTTTATGATTCTCATACCGGCATAACGTAGGAAAAAGTTATGGAAAAATGTAAAGGAGTGTGTAACTAATATATTTTTGAAGCGTTACATGTTCATTAAGAGTATATGGTTTCATGTGCTTCTATGTATGGTGGTCCGCTTATAATGATAGGTTAACTATTTAATAGGTTGTGTAGACTTACATTGGCAATCTCAGCATGTATTTCTGCTACAGGCAGCTTGAAGAGGGTTTAACACTCTTGAGTGAAAGTTGTGAAGGTCATCTCGTCAGTTTCATCACAAGCGTCAAACTAGTAGGTGATCCTGTTCCACAGGGAGGTTAGAAGGTCGAATGGAATTGTATTAAAGAAGTACTGGTAGCAGTGAACTGTTCCCTTATTTACCTTGGCGTTGCAAGATAGTTTTCTTTCAAGCAAAACTTGCAAGTGTAGGATTCACCGTTATCCGCCTTAGTGCGCTTGCCACAGTTGTTACAACCAACGTACGGGACAATTTTGGACCGGTCAGGCTCAGGAGTAATAATTCAGATCCAGTGTCTTTCTTCTTCGAGTGTAACCTTTGGCTGCAAGTCCAAGTAAAGAATGGATATGAGCAGTTTTTCTATTGGTTTAACAAAGGGTAGTGCTTACAAATTGCTACAAGCTATTGTAGTTTTTTGTGGGTCTGATCTGATTAGTTGTATCTTGCTGTAGATTTAAGCAATGTTTATGTTACCTTCTTCTTCTTAATGGCTTCTATCATGAGCACTTCTGTATGATCAGCTGGATTCCTAACCTGAATTATGTGCGCCATACGATCAGCTACCAATCCTCACTTTTCTACAGCCCTGTTTTTGTGGGAAGAAGCGGATTAGTTGGTATCTAAGCATTAACAGAGGCCGAAACGGGATGCTTTGAAGTTAAGACACTCAGTAATTTGCATTAACGAGAGGCCGAAATGGGATGCTCATTAGTTTGGATGCCATGATTATAGCCTGTAAAAGGCAGCACAACTCAATTTACGATCGTTGTTTTTTCTATAAATTGAACACGATAGTTGAGCGATATTCTTTTCAAAAGGTACTTCAACATCACTCCACAATCATAGGAAAAAGCCTAGGAGCATCAAAAAGAAAATCTCTTGTTCCCAAGTTACAAAACTATAGGCCTTTAAAATATTTAATTAGACCACTACTAAGGAAATGTGAAATATTGTAGCCAAGCAAGGTTAATCTCTAAACAACCACAAGATGCAACTCATTCAGCATTTTGCAGCATAATGAAAACAACATTTGAGCATTCTCCAACACATAGAAAAGAACACGAGTTCTCTATGGGGCGAGGAAGTTGACTTTAGAAAAAAAAATGCATTTATGAATACTGGATCAGTTCTAAATAATCAACCAAGAAAGAACACACAATACACAAACAAAAAAGCAAAGAGCAAACAAATTCCAAGCTAAACATGATTCTGCCAGAACAAGACAAAAAAATAGCTAAGTAGGCTAACATAAGAGATACATGTAAGAGGATTACCGGGGGGCTGCCTCGCAAACTAATTAATTAAGGTTGATTTATGAGAGCGAACAGGATCCCTAAAGGGAAATTGAAAAGGAATCAGTTATACAAATTCTTTGGGAAATGAAAGCTATCAAACATATCTACACAATTAGCGACCAAGCAAAGGTGCTCTAGATCCAAATAATTTATACAATTCAGCAGGAAATGACCCAAACTAATAACTAAGACTTCTAAGTATTCAACATGAAATTAAGAGGGCAGAGGCCATATACTACTAACCATGGTTCAGTTCACAGCAAAAACACAACATAATTGCATGTTGTTAATGGTGTCATTTGAGTATAACCGTAAGCCTATCATTTTCATGAAATTTTGTTAAGATATATATTGTCTACTATGTAAATATCATCCTTTAGGAAGTTTGTGATATGTTTTTGATAGTTTCCTTATTAGCTTAGGTTACTCTAAGATGTACATCTCGATTGACGTTCATTGGAATACACAACACAATATTTTCTCAGTCTTTCTACTTCTCTACATGGTATTTCAATGCCACGGGTGTTCTTTTCCAAACTTCTTATGTTCATACCCCTCAACAGAATGGCAAGGTTGAGCGTAAACACCGACACATTTTGAATGTAGGTCGTGCTCTCAGGTTTCAATCTCATCTTCCTATTTATTTTTGGGGTGAGTGTGTCCTTCTTCTTTGCTCATTTGATTAACCGCACTCCCACTCCTTTATTGAACAACAAAACCCCTTTTGAATGTTTAACGGGCAACTTACCCTCTTATGATGCTATTAAGGTGTTTGGGACTTTATGTTTTGCACACAATCATAAAACTCATGGTGATAAGTTTACAAAGAGAAGTAGAAAATGCATTTTATTGGGATATCCTTTTGGTAAGAAGGGGTGGCGTCTTTTTGATCTTGAGAGCAACGAATTTTTTATTTCGAGGGATGTCAAATTCTTTGAGGATGTGTATCCTTTTGGTACTCTGGAAAGTGTTAACATAGTCTCGGAACACATTGTTGATATTCCCTTAGATGTGGACGCTGACTTTGCTCTTTATGAAATCCCTGCTCCAACTAATCCTGCCCACCATCCTCAACAAAATTTGCCCACTCCACACATCAATCCAACCCATAAAACTCTTCTTCTCCTCTCTCTAACGAACCGGCCCACACTTCCCAGCCCACTACCACTTCCGCACCTTTCTTAAATTCCTCTCCTGGGCCCGTTTCGCTTCCCTCATCTCCCCAACCTTCAGCAGCCCCTACTGGGCTTCGTCCTTTGGACCCCGCATCATCCTCAGCCGCCCCTCCCGGGCCTCGCTGTTTGGACCCCGTGTCCACCACAACATCCTCCCCTGATTCTAGTGCTCCTACTGGGCCTGCTGGGTCGCTCACTTCTGCTTCTTCTGAGTCCGATTCTCCGGATGTCTCTCAGGCCCTTGGGCGTGGCCTTCGTACCAAAGCGCCATCAGTGTTATTGCGCGATTATGTCACTCACGGTATTGCTCTACAAAGTCCATCTCTCGCTTCCTCTCGTTCTCATTGCTCCAAAGGTACTCCTTATCCTATTGCACATTATATCAATTGTGATAGTTTTTCACGCAACTTATTGTGCTTTTCTTGCAGCTCTCACTTCTGTTAAAGAGCCAAAGTTTTTTTAAGGAGGCCATGAGAGATGAACATTGGCGCAGTTCTATGCAGGACGAGATCACTGCTCTTGAAAGCAATGGTACTTGGACCATGCAGTATCTTCCTCCTGGCAAACGAGCCTTAGATAGCCAGTGGGTCTACCGCAACAAATTTTAATTCTAATGGACTTCTTGATCGCCGTAAATCTCGCTTAGTGGTTATGGGCAACCATCAACAGGAAGGTATTGACTATACTGAAAGTTTTGCTCCTGTTGCTAAAAATGGTCATTGTTCGTGCTTTTCATGCTATTGCTGCATCTAAGCATTGAGAACTTCATCAAATGGATGTTCAAAATGCTTTTTTGCATGGTGATCTCGAAGAGGAAGTTTATATGAAACTTCCACCTGGTTTTACTGCCTCTGATCCGAATCTTGAGTGCCGTCTCCGCAAGTCCTTGTATGGTTTGAAACAAACTCCGCGTTGTTGGTTCGCTAAGCTTGTCACTGCTCTTCGTCACTATGGCTTTCTTCAATCTTATTCTGATTACTCACTGTTTACTTACACTAAGGGCTCTGTTCAGATTAATGTCCTAGTGTATGTTGATGATCTCATTATTGCAGGGAATGATTCTGCTGCTTTACTGGCTTTTAAAGCCTATTTGAGTGACTATTTTCGTATGAATGATCTTGGTCCTGTACGGTATTTTTTGGGTCTTGAAGTTGCTCGTAGTTCTTCAGGTTTTTTCTTTGCCAACGTAAGTACACTTTGGATATTGTTCTTTGAAGGCGGCATGTTAGGCGCCAAGCCTTCTGATTCTCCTATTGAGCAAAATCACAAGCTTGGTCTTGCTACCGGTGCTCTTATTGATGACCCCGAGGTCTACAGACGCCTTGTTGGTCGTCTTATCTATCTGGTCGTCACTCGCCCTGACCTTGCTTATTCAGTACATATTTTGTCTCAGTTTATGCAGGCTCCGCGTCAGGAGCATCTATAGGCTGCCTTACGTGTCGTTCGTTATCTTAAAGGTACTCCTGGCCAAGGTATTCTTCTTCGGGTTGATAGTGATCTGACATTACGAGGATGGTGTGACGCAGATTGGGCTCGCTGCCCCATCACTCAACGCTCTCTCTCATCGGTTGGCTTGTCTTTCTTGGTCATTCTCCTATCTCTTGGAAGACCAAGAAACAACCCACCGTCTCTCGTTCTTCTACTGAGGCCGAGTATCGTTCCATGGCAGCTATTACTTGTGAGCTATAGTGGCTCAAGGGTGTGCTTCTTAGCATGGGCGTTCATCATCCCAAATCTATTACTCTCTTCTGTGATAGTCAGTCAGCTTTGCACCTTGCCAACAATCCTGTCTTTCATGAACGCACAAAACACATTGAGGTTGATTGCCATTTTGTGCATGATGCTATCACTGATGGTCAAATTGCCCCTTCCTATGTTCCTACTACTGCACAGCTGGCAGATATTTTCACTAAGGCACTTGGGAAGACTCAGTTTGATTTACTTCTTCGCAAGTTGGGCATTTATGATCCCCATGCTCCAAATTGAGGGGGGGGTGTTAAGATATATATTGTCTACTATGTAAATATCATCCTTTAGGAAGTTTGTGATATGTTTTCGATAGTTTCCTAATTAGCTTAGGTTACTCTAAGATGTATATCTCGATTGACGTTCATTGGAATACACAACACAATATTTTCTCAGTCTTTCTACTTCTCTACAAATTTCCATAGCAAAAAGCTTCTAAGTACTAAGCATGTAATCCACAGGGGAGGGCATTTAAAACAAGCCATAGTTGAGTGTACAGTAAAAAACGACTATGAACTGAGGACTCTTAGAGCATTACACTCTAAATTAAATCCAAAACTATCACTATCATCCATCAAACATCAAAGTTTTCAGCAAATATAAAAGATTAAAAGGCTTCAACATAAAAAATTTCAAGGAAATATATGTATCTAGCTTGAAATACAAAAGGGAAAACTGTATGCAATTAAAATAGGCTTCAAACACACGAACACATTGAGAATATTAAGCAAGTTACATCATATACAAAAAAAATTTTGTTTTGTTTGTTCAATGGGAAGTCATAATTGTCAAGTTAGATTTGGTCTATAATTGTGTGTCTGTAATCATCTCTGTAAGTGTATTAAGGAGTTAGCTTTTGTCAAGTTCAATCTGTTTGTGTTATTGCAGGTGAGCACATTAACTGAACTCTCATCTATTTTTAACACAAAAAAAGGAACGGAACAAGAACCTACTGTAAACACCAAATTTTGAACCCTTTTTCGGATAAATAAAGGTTTTGAAAAATAAAAATAACAAAATCATCATGCAGCGTGGAGCGCGCGCCCCGTAGCGCGAGTTTCATTCCATCGCACGATTTTTCGTTGTTTGCATATTAGTCATACAGTGTCGGCTTAGAAGAATAATTTTCGTGAGTCGTAGTGAATAACTACAACCACCGTTTTAATAAAATGATTCATATTATAATCATGCTCGTCTTTATTAATTTAACGAGTTTTTGTTAATTGTCTTAAGTTAGTCTTTCGGAAAAATGAAAATGAGTCGCGATTAGGCATCGGGATTTTAGTCGTATCCCAAAACCGGCATTAATCAGTTTACTTGATGGTCAAGTCATTGTTCATTGGATAAAGAATAAGAATATATTCTTTATTCACTAAACACATCATTTATCCATTAGTTAGAGAATAAGAATCATGAAAAGATGTGAGAATAAGAATCAAATCCCATGTGTAAGAAGGGGAAAATCCAGATTTTTTCCTGAAGATTCGAGTGTGCGCCAAGCACACAATCATGCGCTAGACGCATGATTGTGCGCCTAGCGCACAAGTGTGGCCTGCGCCAGACGCAGGGCCTTGCGCCTAGCGCAAGGTGCTGTGCCTAGTGCAGCTTCTTGTGCTAGGCACAACACCCTAATCAGTTGGTTTTGCACGTTTTTCGATGCATTTTTTTTACGTATTAGGATGTTTAGGGAAGAATATTTTCTGAAAATCTGATTTTGCTTCATTTATGAGAAAATCCAAAAAGAATAAGAATATTTGTGTTTCCAAATAGATTTGATGATGCCATTAGGGTGAGGTCATTAGAGTGATGTCATTAAGGTGATTAAGGACGAAGAAAATCAGATTTTTTGGGTGAAAAATCTGATTTTCTACCTCTTTGAAACCCTAGTTCACCTCTTTCATTTCTCTATAAATACCTTCTTTTTTTTCCACTTGAAAACCAAGTTGAAAAGAGTTCAACTTAACTTCACTAATTCTCTCATCTTCTCTACTCCTTTCCTCTAAAGAAATCACACTTAAGAAAAGAAAGAAAAGTTAGTAAGATAATTAGTAAGTAAAGAAGTTCATCAAAAGAAGAAAAAACACAAATAAAGGGTTTAAGTTAGTAATTAAGAAGATTTAGAAACTCACCTAGAAATCAAGAAAATCACAAAAAAAGTAGAAAAATTTGCAAAAAGGAAGTGCGTCATTGAGCTAGCAAGGTAAAGTTGAAGGTTTTTTTTTTTTATTATTATCTTCTTAATCATCTACTAACTTTCTCGTTGTTTTCTTCTTATCATTTTTTTAATCTTTGGAGTGATTTGGGTATGTGGAAGTCCTAATAGGTTCCCAACCTTAAATCACCCCACCTAGAATAGTCACATCTAATGGGGTGACTCTTAGGAAATAATGTGATTATGTGATTTTCCTTAATCAAGTTGTTGTTCATCATAAAAAATGTTTTCATAAAAAAATTCAAGAATAGTTGTGTATAAACCTCTCCATAAAAAAAGAATGATGCTGTAATTATATTCAGTTTTACTTTCCTATCTTATTTCATTTTTTCGTCTGCATTAACTAATTACTTCACAGGTTTTAATATTTTTCCTATGAAGTGCAAGATGTTTCCAGAAATTGGGCTTTGAAATTTCTAAAAAACGAACTTTGTGTAAATAATTAAAAATCATACAACTTTGTTATGAAAAACTGATTTTATCCAGCACCACCTAGGTTTGTTCTGTCAATAAAGTTAAAAACTAAAATCATTTAGACAAAACTAAAAACATCAAGTTTAAAGAAAACATCAGTGGCTTTCCCAAAATATAAAAATCATATTCATATGAATTTTATACAATTTTACATCATTTTTACAAAATCATTCATGTAAATCACTAACTTTCAGAATACTGATTTTCTCTTTAATTAGGAAAATAAATAAAAAATGGTCTTAGAAATGTCCAATTAAAGTGAGCATTTCCAGTCTAGTCTTTTCAAGTGTATGGAATGTTCATACCAAATTTCACTTCACAATAAGTTCAATAAGTCGGATTTCAAAGAACAAATTAAATAAAGGTCCTGTTTTGACCAGTTTGAGTATAAAATTCACCATAATTCAAGTGGTCACTAAAAACTTGTGAAATTTTTATATAACATAAAGAACTTACCGGTCTATCCATAGATGTATCATATGCTCAATTTAATACTTTGTACAGAAAGTTATGATTTTTGTTAATCAGTACAAGAACAAAAAGACAATATGGAAAATGAAACAAAGTAATTAATTCAACTTTCATAAAAAAAAAAATGTTTCTTTTCATACGAAAATGTGAATAAAAAATCATGAATTCATTAAGTTTATCTTAAAATGACTCATTTTGTCATGTAAATAAAAATCAATAAAAATTGTCATTAAAATCAAAATCAAAGAGGTTAATTAATCTTTAATTTTCCCAAGTATATAAACAAACATGAATTCCAAAGCCCATTCAAGGAGGTGAAGATCAAGATTGAAGATTTATATAGATCATAGTTTTTGTACATATTGTTGTAATAACGATTCTTTGTAAATAGTTATTGCATCACTCAATTAATAAAAAAACATGGAGATGTTTATGCATAATTTTCATAAATAATTCCACAACTCTTTTTAATAAAATAAGCAACCAATGTTACAAATATTGCATGTTGGGCCAATATATCATAGTATATGAATCAAATGACCCAATCTCAATTAAGAGGAAAAATTGCAAATCTAACTAAGTTAAATTGTATGATGATCTATCTTACATTTTAAAAATGTGTTCTCCATATTCAAATGGATTAATCATATAATTTGACATAATTAGATTGGTAATTATGATCTCCGAATTGATTTTAGGCCGTTTCACGTGTCTCGCTTTAAATGGCCAAATTCCAATTAGCCAAACACAAATCTCCAAATTCAATCTCAAATTGATCATTTCTCTCCAAATGACTTAATAATCTTCAATTAAGATTATTTCTCAAAAGCCTTCAATTAGGAAGCAAACCTTCTAAGACCTCTCGAAAATCATAAACGTGATCACTATTAAGGTGGTTATTTCAATCCCCGATTAATCACTAATTAGAGCGGTTGACACAACTTTTTTTAATCACTAATTAGAGTGATTATTTTAAACCCTAATAATCATTAATTAGGACGATTATTCTTCTCATTTAATCACTAATTAGAGTGATTATCTTAACCTTGATTAACCACCAATTAGGGTGATTAGCTTAACCTTTCATCATATTTAATCACTAATTAGAGTGATTATCTTAGACCTCAACAATCATCAACTAGGGTGATTATTTCCTAATCTTCATTGTTAATCACTAATCAAGGTGATTATCTTTCTTTGAATAATCACTAATTAAGGTGATTACTTATTTCCTTCCTTATTAATCACTAATTAAGGTGGGTATCTTAATCCTTCATATTTAATCACTAATTAAAGTGATTATCTTAACCCCATTTTAATCACTAATTGGAGTGATTACCTCATTTCAAATAGATTTGTTTAATTCTAAAAGTGAGTTATTCATAATCTATTCCCCTCTCTTCTTTCCCCAGTGGAATTGGTCATTTAGGGTGAGACATATGCTCGAACTACGACGGTTTTGATCCATGAGTGGATTCTAATCCCGCAATGATTGGTACGTAGTGCAACTTCAGTGCTCAAACCTACCATGTACAAATGATTTATTGGTCCTAAATAAAAAATGGTTAATGTGTATATGTGCAAAGTATGTGATTTTCTTTCTTTTTAATAGCCATGATTACTTTAAAATGGAAGATAACGCATTTAGTAAGAGCCCGTTCTTTAGAACGGAAGAGGAGACGAGTTCCAGACGTTCGCACCTCCTAACCTAAACCCCGAACCCTATCTCATGGTATGAAAGACCAATTTTCAAAAAAGTCTTATCCATATGAAGTCATCATCGTTTTAAATGATTTTTCTTGAAATTGATTTTAAAACGATTTATTAAATAAATTTGTCTCTATTCAGATATTAATAGGGTGGCGACTTCCAAGTTTTCTAAAACTCAAAGTCCAATGAGAGACTTTCGTGGGATTCGGACCGTTAATTAAGACAGTCAAAAATCGAATACCACACCTACCGGCTTCATGAAGATAAACACAAAGAGACACTTTATTTTGCTAGCTAGTATTTATACAAAGGCTTATATGGAAGAGCAACCCAAACCCTAGAATGGAAAGGACAATATTATGGGAGAGGCTCAATAAAGTGATGTTAAAATAAGCTATAATTGTACCACAAAGTTTCTTTTTATGCTTCAAAACCGGAATAGACAAGTCCCTTACACGGGACAACAGTAATTGTACCTTTTTCAATTTTTTTCTATTTCACAAATATGGGACACCAACCAACTCTCTGGAAACAATTTGGAGAGCCCATCAAAGCCTGGTTAGATACCAACCAAAGCGGATACCCATTAAAGACCTGTTGGATACCAACCAATTTCCTCAAGCTAACGTGTAGTTACAAGGTGCAACCAATGACTCCCATGAAAACATAAAAGCATATTATGGTTTTAATTAATTTGATGTCGACAATATTTTTCTCAGCCATCGAAAACCCAATTAAAGTAAACAAATAAAAGAACTTAGATATTTGCTAATCATTGATTGAAATAAGGAAAAAAATTAGAAGGCATAGGGAGCTCAAGCCACCGCCACACACAAAACAACTAATTAATTCAATCTATGAATGCAAGTCAGAATCGATCAAATATATGGATATGGATGTGAATTCAATTTTGAAATGGAAACAACTATGAAAATGCGAGCTTACCCTTAAAAGTCTCGGATGCGAGGCACCGAGCCGGCGACTAATGTTAGCGGCTGGAAATGGCATCATCAAACCGTGATGAACTATTTGCAATGTTACAATTGTTCGGGTGATTCCCCTCAAGTGACATCTTAATTTCCCTCATGGCCAAAACTCATGGGCAAGCTGATTCCTCCAAGCTAGACCCTAATTAATCGCTTCATTGGCAAATAGCAGCGCCAATTCCAATCCATCCAACCTTCAATTTCGAAGGGTTCAAGTAGAGCTGCTCAGTTCTGCCTGGTTATGTTTTCACAAGTCAATTTCTTGTCAAGGCGACACTTAATCATTGTAAAATCGAGCACCTAAGAAAATGCCACATGAGATGTCTAACAAAATTGTCCCTTACATTTGTTGGTATGATTGACCAAGTGTTCATGGGATTGATATCTGGATGCCCTTCTCTTAAAGAACTAGCGGTTGATGATGCGTATCAATTGTGTAGTTTGCATTGTAGTAATCTAAGCATTGAAAAGTTTCATATTGAAACAAGAGACTCATTCTCGGGCCCTTTATTGCTTCATTGCCCCAACCTTAAGATTTTGACTCTTGGTCCGGATTCACACGATTTGGAACTTGAAGTGGTTGATGTTTCATCCGTTCGCGAAGTAGTCGTCATGTGTAAACTCGTGGATGACACGATTAGAGAATTAATAATGAAGTTTTCTATTCTTTGAAGCAATCGATTTGGCTATGACTAGAATTTGGAGGTGAGTTATTCTTATCTTTGGTCAAGTTT
Organism: Beta lomatogona; assembly: GCA_947646795.1. Taxonomy (NCBI): domain Eukaryota; kingdom Viridiplantae; phylum Streptophyta; class Magnoliopsida; order Caryophyllales; family Amaranthaceae; genus Beta; species Beta lomatogona. Next base: position 72,027 of record CANSNZ010000226.1, read on the forward strand.
TATTGGAAAAACTTCTCAAACAGTCCAATATGGCAATATGTATATTGTGGATTTGTGGTGCTTTATTATTGATCCTTTATTGGTGCTAATATTTTAGTTTATCATTAAATGACTGGACACAAGAATAGGAGAAACTGAGTTTGTTATTAATTTTTTTCCAATTCTTGTACAACCATCAAAATGTGTGGAGTTGGAATATCCACAAACGAGATGGAAGTGTTTACAAATTGAGTCGTGTTTTGATGAGGATCAACGATTGCAAGGGTTGTCTTTGGATAAGAAATATAGTGGCTGCTACACATTCACACTTCATTCTTGAATTTGGTATCTCTATCAAAGATAATATCAGTAGGAAAATGGTTCAATTGAAATGCTCCATGCCATGGTTTAAAATTTATTCTGACTTAACAATGTTATTTAGATTGAAGTAAAAGTAGGCTAAATGGTTTATTTTGTTTTGTTTATAATTCGCTGTTGTTCTTTTAAAATTAGAATTTTCACCTTTATTTCATCTCAATATAACAAGAGGTAGCTATGTATTTCTTTAGCCAAGGGCTTAATTTTGCAAATCCTCCATTTTGCACTTCTTGTCTTTCTTGTGTTTTTGAGTTCCAGTGTTCCCTTATGTCTTTTTATGCTCTTATTTTCAATGCCATGTCGGCTTAGCATGTGGCTCAACTTCCTTTCTGTTGTTGCACACTTTGTTGGTTCATGCATATTTCAATTCCTAAGAACTACCTCATCACCAAGTCTTTTCACTTTGTACTCTTGGTGTAAATGTCATCATCACGGCATCACATGTGACAACGGGACGCTTGGTCATCAACATACACCAAGCTGCTGTCTACTTTTTATAACGAGTATAATCGCTTTTTGATTGGCTAAATTCTTCAAAAAATTGGAAGTTCCATGCATATTCCAGATATGCTCATTTTTAATTAGCAAACCTGTCCCAGTTCACCTTTCTTGCACCCTGGATGAGTTTTCTTCAAAGGCCTTTTCTTTTAAATATTCATAGGGGAAGGCATTGTTGATGTCCAAGTGTTGCTAAGCCCAACTTCCCAAGTCTTTAGGCTATTGAACTTCTCACAAGTACAAATTTGCTAAAGGAGAAAAAGTATACTTATAGCGTTTGCTTTCTATTTGTGTATCTCCTCTTACAACTACTCTTGCCTTGATATGCTCTAGTGTACTATTTGGTTTGTACATAGTTTTGTGCATTTACTTACAGTCAATTGTGTTTTTTCCCTTCTAGTAACTCATCAAGTTGTCGGAGTTCCTTTTTTTTCTTGTGGTTCTGGTGCTTCCATTCCCTTTTACTTCTTTCCACTCTGAACCAATGCTTACTTGTTTCTAAGCTCTCAGTTATATCCCCTGAAAAAAATATTGTGTGTTTTGTATACCTCTGTGGCTCTGTGTAGCAACTAAAATATCTCAATTCTTTTGCTATGAAGTTCCTCTTTTTGGCTGAGTTTACATCCCTTGTTTTCCCAAGTATTTTGTAGACATAAGCGTTACGTTTTCTCTAGCATTGTCCTTGTTTTGTATAGTATTCCTCTGTGTTGCTTCTTGTTCTCGTTCTAGATCGTCACTTTCAGGTTTTGATCATACTGGTGGATGCACTTCTTAACAAGTTAGATCAACAGTCCTTTCTTCATAAAATCATATATGGTATTCTTCAATTCTATAGTTGGTTCTTGCTACCATAGGTTGTGTAGTTCCATTTGCTTCACTGTTCCCTTGAGAAACATCCTTGAAATCACCTAGTACAACTTTTCTTCTTTGTTGCACTAGATTCTAGTATAATTAAACTAACGGGTAGGATTCCATTTTGTTTTAACAGATTAAAAAGCCTTAGAAAGCTACAACTGTCATTTGCTGACAAGAAACAAATTTCAATGTTGAGACATACCTCGGCAGGCAAGTTATGCAAAGATAAACATTGAACATTAGACAAGAATATGAGGAAGCTAAACATTTGCTGACAAGAATCCTAAAATGGTTCCTCGAACAAGTAAAATTCAATGGCAATGTTTGCTTGAACCAGACTAATAACCATGTTTGTGATAGAGTACTGATATGCTAAATTATCAATGTAGTGTACTCAAGATACTCCAATTAGGAGTATGAATATGCAAAAATTAAAGTCTGTTTTATCAGTTCTGATTTCCTCATTGAACATAGATAAACACAACCTCCTAAGAGAAACGATTTCCTCATTGTTCATTCCCATGGTAATGCTAATTTTATCCTAAAGTGTCTATTTGTCCTCTTGAATTTTTATTCCCATCCAATACCACCTTGTAGGTAGTAATGAGTGATAATGAAAATTGATTCCCCTGGGTGGAAAATCCACAAGCTTAGAGGTGAGATTGCTTCCCCGTGGAGAAAAAAACACAAACTTAGGGGTTGAAGGCGCCTCCCCATTGTTGATGTCTAAGTGTTGCTAATGTGCTAAGTATTTAGGCTATTAAACTTCTTAGAAGTAAAAAATTGCTAGAGGAGAAAAAGTATGGTCATACCGTTTGCCTTCTATTTGTCTCTCTTCTTGCGACTACTCTTGCCTTGATATGCTGATATGCTTCATTTGGTTTGTATGTAATTTTGTCGCACACGTACAATTAATTTTTTCCCTTCTAGTATCTCAGCAAGTTGACTAAGTTCTGATTTTTTTTTTTTGTGTTGTTCTGGTGCTTCCTATCCCTTCTCCATTACTTCTTCCACCCTAAACCAGTGCTGTATTGTTTCTAAGTGCTTGGTTATGCCCCCTGAAAAAATTATTGAATTATCTTCTGTATACCTCTTTGTAGCAGCTAAAATCTCTCTAATTCTTTTGCTATGAAGCTCCTCTTTTTGTCTGAGTTTACATTCCTGATTTTCCCAAGTATTTTGTAGATTCCTTTCATCATAAAATCATATCTGGTATTTTGCAATTTTATAGTTGATTCTTGCTATATTTTAGGTATCATAGGTTATGTATTTCACTTTGATTCACTGTTCCCTTGAGAAACATCCTCGAAATCACCCAGTACAACTTTTCTTCTTTGTTGCACTAGATCTTAGTAGAATTAAACTAACGGGTAGAATTCCAATATGTTTAAACAGCTTTAAAAGCCTTAGAAATCTAACAATTTCGATGTTGAGATATACCTCGGCAGCCAAGTTATGCAAAGATAAACATTGAACATTAGATAAGAGTCTAAGGAAGCTAAGTATTTGGTAACAAGAATCCTAACATGGTTCCTCAAACAAGTAAAATCCAATGGCAATATTTGCTTGAACCAGACTAATAACCATGTTTGTGATAGAGTATTGATATGCTAAGTTATCAATGTAGTGTACTCAAGATACTCGAAATTAGGAGTACGAATATGCAGAAAGTCAGTTTTATCAGTTCTGATTTCCTCATTGAACATAGATAAACACAACCTCCTAAGAGAAACAAAGAGATAGTTGTGAAATGGACTTGTTTTCTCCACCAAGCACTGACACTGAGATGTTCAAGTAAAGGACATCTTGAAACTAGCCTTGTTAAAAAGTGTCAGAGATAAGGGGTGTATACTGTATAGAGATGGAAAAGTTTTAAGTTGTGAAGATGAATGGTGGAAGCTCGGTCAAAACCAGTAAGGTTGTTTATCCGGGGTTAGAACTTAGAACTAGGTAACACTCAAGTCAACACCTTTGTTGACACCAAATTTTATTATATTCGGTTGTTTACGGTATCCTTAGATTTTTTGAAATATTATCAGAATATGTAAAAGATTAATTTTTTTTTATATTATTAATAGGAAAGATAATTGGTTTGAATACCAACTCCTACTAGGCTATTAGCCTGCAGGGCACACCAAGTCAAAAGCTAAGTACAAGGCTAAACAACCCATAAAAGATTAAAAATTTAGATATAAGGAATATATTTTTACCTTGTCAACCATGTTGTACAACTATCTAGAAAACTAATTTCTCTTAGGGTTGACCGGTTGAGGTAAGTTTGATTAAATAAGCTATAAAGGCCCGATTCATTGGATAACAATGGTTAGAGCGGGGGATTTGGATTCGATAATTACGGGTTGGGCGTATCTTTGGGTCGGGTTATACGGGTTCGTCGATCAAGCTAAGGTCAAAATGGGTCAATGACGCCTTTTATAATTTTTTTTATTTTTCATATTGAATGAAACATTTCATTTATGTAACTATTATATCATCTTTAACGATCATATTAGTAGCGTATATGATTTAAACCAACAAAATTGATAAACATAGATCAATAATAGTACTATAAGTGGATATCATCTAGCTTAGTGGGTAAACTCTCGTGGGGTGGTACCCAAGACTTAGGATCGAATCTCGTCTACATCACTGCATATGGTCGCTCATTTACACCACAAAAAGGAAAATTCTAGACATTGACCCTATGTTTTGCAAATATCTAGACGGTGGAAATTTTATTTCCTGATTCCAGATGGTGATCCTTAACTTTGTAAAAAGTAACGCTCTTGATATCTTTCTTTTCTAAACTGTATTAACAAACAATCTTCATTTAAGAAAATAAAGGAAAATTTCCACCTATTCTGTACATTTTGAATATGGTGGGATCTCTCTACACTCTAATCTTCATATATAGCTGCTAACATCTTCAAGAATACAGCTAAAAAAGTGGCGGTTTTGATAAAGTGGAGGCTAACTATGAAGATTAGAGCTAAGATAGACATTTCACCATATTGAAAATACATAGAGAACATGGAAAAATATTATGTTTCAAAACAAAATAACCCTTATTTCTTAAACAGATAACAACATATTAACATAATTCTAAAAAAACAAGGTCACGAAATTAATTTATAAAATGTGAAGAGTCACCATTTAGAACAAAACAATAAATTTCCACCACTTAGAATTTTTCCAAAACAAAGTACTATAAATTAACAACATTTTATTATACAAATCAAAATCATTGGTTATGATGTGAAAGCGAACACTTATTTCATGTATATATACTTTTTTTTAACAATTGTCATATTTTAACTTTTATACTATTTATACACTTATCATGAAATTTGTAAATAATACTCCTATAACGGATAACCAGGTCCTCAACTCCTCATTAAACACGGTCGTCACTGCATCACGGGTAGTCATAACTTAATTATGACTTGTGAGATTTTTGAGAAGGTATTCCAAATCAACCGAGCAAGTAATCTTACCAAAACGAAAGCCTAATTGCCGGAAAACTGGAAATTGATATCCCGAAGGCATGGGAACTAAGATACAACATTCAAATTCCAGAACAATTTTAAGTTTTCAAGCTTTGCTTCCCAAATTGAAATCCCCTCTTTTGTAAAGTTGTAATCAGGTATGTAAATTGTGCTTCACCTTTCTCAATTTCGTATTTATTTTCAATTGTTCACCCCTAATTTTGACCTAAAAAAACTTTGTCCAATTGAATGTCTCTGAATCAACTTTCTCAATTTTAATTTTACTATTAGATTATAATCATGGAGTCTACTTCAAATAAGTGCACGGGTTTCGTGGAAAAAGATGGCAGAGATAGGTTGAGTGAATTACCATATCATATTTTGGTGCATATTCTTTCCTTTTTGCCCATTTTAGATGCTGTTAGAACTGTATTAATTCGTCGATTTGGTAATCATTGGACTTTGCTTCACTCCCTTGATTTTGTCGACTTTGAAGTTTTGGAAGATAGCAATTGGTTTGATAGTTTTGATGATTATTCTCCTCGGGTTTGCTAGTTTTGTGCGCAATGTGCTCATACTCCACCAAAAAATCCCCATTGAAAAATTCCAGCTTCGGTTTAACTATATCAACGGATGATGATTATTTTGAACCACTTGTCCCTGATACAAAAACATGGATAAGATTTGCAATGGATAGAGAAGCTAGTGAATTGAAACTTCAATTTGAAACTAATATTGATGGTTCTGATTTGACTCGTTGTATTTTCACAAGTCAGATTCTTATTAAGTTGGAACTTGCTCGTTGTGGAATCCAACATCTAAGTAAAGTCCTAATGAGATCACTAAGGGAATTATCGCTAGCCTATATTGGCTTGTGTACCGAGTTGTGTTTTACCGAGCCTGTATATGAGAGAACACACTTTTGACATTAGCCTATACATGCTGGGTTTAGGAACTCTTATATACAGTAGATATTGGTTTGTGTACCGAGCCTGTATATGGATTAAAGGAGCTGTGTTTTACTGCTCCAAACATTGAAAAGTTATGCCAAGATGTGGAACAACAGTATTTGCTTGATTGTCCCAACCTCAAAAGTTTGGAAATTAGTTTAAGCTGTGAAGAGTCACGTTTCGAAATCGTCGATCTTCCATCTCTCTGTAAAGTCGACATCTGGTTTCACGATGAATCTTATCCTGTTGTTGAATTAGTGAAGATGTTTTGTAATGTTGAGGTTTTTAAATATTCGAATGAGGATCATCTGGTGAGTTTCACAGAAGAACCCTACACTTTGGCTCATTTGTGATGCTGTTCTTTCTTTGTTGTTTTGGTCGGTAAAATATTTCAATGTTCCCATCATCTTCTGGTTTTGTCTTGATGATATATATTTGTTGATACTATCTAGTTTTCATATTGTAACTTTTTGATATCGTTTCTTTTCTACAAGATTGGGATGGTTAACCTTTTCTCGTCGTACATTTGCGATTGTGCGTTGGGAGAGTTGAATCTTTTTGGGTTTGACGATGGAGTTAAATTTTACAACATTTGATCTCTTTGGTTATCATACATTGTTTTCATATATCTGGAGACTTGATTTAAGTTATGATTGCTACCTATTGATAGAATGGCGGAATTTATTTTGTACTATAGCTTTCTTGAGTAGCAATTTTTGCAGACTTAGCTTCTATGGTACTAATTGACCATTACAAAATATTAGTACTCAGTTAATTTGTTTCGATAAACCAAATTGCCCCACATGAGCTTAGAGATCCCTACAATTTTTCTTTGGTAATTGGTATGCATTGTGGTGCCTTGTTATACATTCATTGGAGTAGTAAGTAGAGAAAATAGAACGTGAAATTATTGACATACCTTTCATTCTCATTCAGTTTCAGCTATTAAAATGGAAGGAGCGAGTTTTTCCGCAAACTACATGGAAGTTTATTCATTGTGGTGCCTTGTTATACAGACATTGGAGAAGTAACAAGAGAAAATAGAAAGTAAAATTATTCACATACCTTTCGTTCTCATTCAATTTCAGCTATTAAAATGGAAGGAGCTAGTTTTTCCGCAAACTACGTGGAAGTTTATTCATTTTAAGTCGCGGCTTCATGAAGAGTCATTCTCAGATATTTGTAAAGTTATGAGAATTTCTCCACTTTTGGAAGAACTCGTAATATGTACAGAGTCATGGCAATATGATTTGGTATGTATTTTTGGTTAGTCAAGATGTAATCAAGATCATTTATTGGCCTACTATTCATGTAACAAAGTCTTTTTAAAATTATATGATGTACAGGGTATAACACAAGACTGCAACGCTCTCTCCTTAGAGCTCTCTTCACCTTGTGTGATGCCACAACTTAAATCTGTCAGGTTGTATGTCTGAGGTACCTTGGCATTTGGTCCGCTTTGCTGGATTTTTGCTTGAAAGTTGTATCACCTTGGAATAGATGGTAATTATTCCCAAAAAGAATCAATCAACATCAGTTCAGGAGCTTGAGTTTTTGAAGCAGTTATCAAGGCTTCCAAGGGCTTCAAGAAATGCATGGGTATTTTTTGGTTCAGATATATACTAGTGGCAGTTGTAGTGCTGCACATTAGCACCTTAACTTTCAAATTGGCATTTTTTTACTACCAATAATGGCCCAATTCTAGATCTATAGATTTACATGTTAATATGTAATGGTGTGAGATATATCGTGACTTGAGATCTATTTTGCTCTTATTTCAGTTTGTGAGTGAACAAATGATGTGAAGAATAAAGCAGAAGAAAGTAAAGCATTGACAATAGAAGAATGTAAAGCATTGATAATTTTGGGTGAACTGTGCTCCTTAGAGTACCATTTATGGTGATCTTCAAATAAAGATCATCCACTTCTCTCTCTATAAAATTTCACCCACAATCTTTTTTCAATATGTTTCCTTAACTACTACTACCAAGTACCACCACCATTACATCTGATCTAATTGTTACTCGCTCTCCATTTCCTTTTATTCTTTCTTTTTGAAATCTTTGTTAGACAATTGGTCAAAGTAGAATAAAGTTTTTGAAAGGAAAGGAATATGGGCCTGTTCTCCCCAACTTATTTTCATTTCAGTTCAGTTGCAATCAGTTCAGTTCAGTTCAGTTCAGTTCAAATCAGTTCAGTTTAGTTCAATTCAGTTCAGTTCCTAATTTATTTATCTAATAATAAAACAATGATAGTAATTATTATTACAATTACAATTATTTTATCATTAATAATACTAATAATAATAATAATAATAATAATAATAATAATAATAATAATAATAATAATATTATTATTATTATTATTATTATTATTATTATTATTATTATTATTATTATTATTATTATTATTATTACTATTACTATTATCATTAATAATATTAATATTAATATTAATTTTAATATTATTATTATTATTATTATTATTATTATTATTATTATTATTATTGTTATTGTTATTATTATTATTATATTATTATTATTATTATTTTAATATTACAATTACTATTATTAATGTTTATTATATTATATTATATTATATTATATTATATTATATTATATTATATTATATTATATTATATTATATTATATTATATTATATTATATTATATTATATTATATTATATTATATTATATTATATTATATTATATTATATTATATTATATTATATTAATGATAGCTAAATTATTATCATTACTATTAGTTATAATTTAATTCGGTTTAGTTCGGTTTGCAATCCGTTCGGTTCGATTCGGTTTAGTTTAGTTCGATTTGCAACAGTTCGATTCGGTTCAATTCGGTTCGGTTCGGTTGTTTTCTCTTTGAAAAGAACGGGCCCTATGAACCGAAATTTGTTAATATGAGTTTGGAACTAATAATTGGTCAAGCTTGCCTCAAGAAGCCTCGCTCTTTTCTTCAATTACTCACATAAATGGTCTTCTCAACTCTCTCTATTTTGATACTCCATCCTTTTCCATCTATAAGCATTCACGTTCTACAAAAATTTGTTTTGTCCACAAATATATCTTATAATATATATGAGAAATAAAAACTATAAAAATTATACCATTAGATTTATCTTGAAAAATAATACTCCCTCCGTCACATAATATAATGCTTCATTTTCATTTTGGGTGTCCAAAAAAAGTACTTGGTTCTATATTTAATTTCATATTTTTTTCGTTATTTGCCTTGAAAAACCGTGTCATCATCATTTATTTGCTTCTTGAAATTAGTTTTATGCTTTGTTTATTCAACCCAAGGGTTACATGTAATGCTCTTTCACCAATTATTCTCCATTCTCTCTCCTAAAATCACCTTTTACCATACAACATTTATTCAAATAAATAGAAAGTCTTTACTTTCCTCTAAGATTCTATTTCCTTAATTCCCGTGAAAAAATGGAATCAAGCACTATATTTATGGGACAGATGGAGTATTTTTTTTTATAATTTTTATTAACATAAATTGAGAGTAATTAATGGTCAAAGTCTGACCTCAAATATTGTGCGTGCCTTGAAATGGATGAACTGGTGAAGTATTAAACTCGGAATTCAATATTCAATTGTTCTGCTAAATTCAAATATTCAATAACCCCTCCTTAAATAATAAAGAGGTATTACTTCTCTAATGAAGTTTCTCAATTTCAATTTGCTATTAGAGAGTATGTACACGGGTGGCGGGCCTAGCATATCCATTATTCAATTGTATGGTAGGAAAGAAGTGACTGAATGACCTTCACCTCCTAGTTCCTAGCAGCTAGCACTAATGACACAAATTGGGACCCGTAATGCATGGGAACTGCAAGATATAGCGTACTTAGGGGTGTTAATGAGCCAGGGTGTTAATGAGCCAGGGTGGCTCGCAAACTATTCGAGCTCGGCTCGGTCAAAGCTCGGTCAAAGCTCGGCTCGAGGAGGCTCGACTCGAGTTCGGGATCGGCTCGAGATCATAACGAGCCGAGCCTGAGCCTCCTTGAGTTCGCTTCGAAAGCTAGTGAACAAGCTCGAAAATATTTTTGATAGCCTTTATGTAAAAAAGTATTGTCCCACATCGATAGAAAAAGTAAACACCAACCTTGTTTTCCCTATATAATCTTATTACCCTTTAAGTTCATTACAAGTCTTGTTTTATAAGGTTGGACAATCATTAAATATGCAAAGGCCTAAAAACTTGGATTAGCATAAAATTAATTCTCTTACTATACATAATAATTCCATCACTTTTCTTCTACCCATATTGGGAATTGAATACGAGGAACACTGCCAATAAGGCTGGATATGTTCATAATTACATTTGCAAATATTTAATGATCGTCCATCACTTTACATATTACATTTGCAAATATTTAATGATTGTCCATCATTTACAGCCATCAAACGTTACATATATAATTCCATCACTTACAGCTAGCCATCAAACATTACATACATACAGCGCATCTTATAAATCCCACATCGGTGAGGCAAAAGTTGAACTTCACATTTGCAAATATAAAAGGGGCATGATACAGAACACAAATGCACCCTATCTCTTCTTGGTTCTCATTATAGAGCCTAAGTGGGTTCCTGTGTTGGGATTTTAAAAGTCCCATATTGGGGAGGAAGCAAGAGTAATAAGGGACCTCTTGTATTATAAGGGGTATGTATAGATGGGAGTAGAATGTATGGTTGTTGGGCTTTGCCATATTTAATGAAAATTAGCCTGACATCCATACTTATTAAGAGTTTGACAAGACATTGGGCTATATTTAAAGTCCTAGTTAATGTTAAGCTGAATTTTCTTTCAATTTTTAAAATTTTGATTTTACGAGCCGAGCCCCGAGCCGAGCCTGGCTTTGTTTGTTTCGAGCTCGAGCCGAGCCTAAATTTTTAAGCTCGACGAGCTTCGAGCTCGAGCCGAGCTCTACCTCATTCATTCTCGAGCCGAGCCGAGCTTGGATATGTTCGGTCTCGGTTCGGCTCGTTAACACCCCTAAGCGTACTACTTCCAAGACGACGTTATGACGAAGAATTCCATCCCATCAAATGAATGCTATCTAAACCAAATATCTCAAATTTGTATTGGAGTTAGATAATCACACCTCAAACAACATGGAATCTGCTTCAAACAAGCGTGAGTGTCCTAAGGAAAACAGTTGTGTTTTGATCTTTGAATATTTTGATGATGATAAACACTTTATGCTATAACATGAATGTGTGTAACAGTGATCGTGCTATCAAGATTGGATGACTTAAAGATATGGAAGCATTAGGTCTAGTTCATGTGTATGCCATGTAATTAACGTATTGGAACTTTGTGCTAAATTAAGAATATGAAATTAGGATCGTTGACTATTTTGCTTAGAGTTAAGAAAATAGGTAATTATATTGATTTTAAAGAATATAAAAAGGGGAGTTTTTAATTTTGAAAAATAGTTTTGAAAGGAAAATATTTTTGGAAAGATTTTCGGATAAAAAGTTTTATGAAAAAAAACTGATTTTAAAGAAAAGTTTTTTTAAAAGATTTTCGAAAAAGAATGTTTGTAAAATGAGAAAAACTGATTTTTAATGAAAAAGATATTGATAAAGATTTTTACATAAAAATTGATTTAAAATCTCATTTTTAGTTGGCAAAAGATAAGGAGGAATCTTTATCTTTTAAAGAAAGCAAAAATCAGTTTTTATTAAGTAAAAGATAATCTTTGATTTTGGAAAAGAAAAGATTTTAACCCTTGATTTTAGGAATAAAAATTATTCAAAAAGATAATCATATTTTGGAGAATAATTCTTATTTAGTTGAAAAATTATACTTCCTCCGTTCCAAAATAAGTGAAACACTTATCTCAAAAAGCTCTCACATAAATGAGAGAAGTGTTTCACTTATTTTGGAACGGAGGAAGTATAAGGGATATAAATCGAGAAGAACAACACACGTTTTGGATTTGGTTTTAATACTTTTTTGAGAGTTCAAAACAGATCCCCATAGTACAGTGTATAGCACAGAGTTCGAGTGAGTTAAAAGTTCTATATAACGATTGTAACGTTCCCCGATTTGCTTATCTAAGAAGCACACTTGTGAGTACTTAATCTTTTTGTAACTTCATCATTATATGGAGTAGCAACACTTAGGGTTAAGTGTTGGGGAGCACTACTAGCGTTAGTAGTGGGGGAATCATATTGTAGCAAGAGTTTGATATTTGAAGATTCAAATAATAAAAGAGTAGGTAGTGTGGACCTATATCTCATAGGTGAGACTGAACCACGTTAAATTCCTGTGTCTTATTATTTGATTTCATTGTTTTCTTGTTTTGATATAATTTCGTTCGAGCAAAAACATAATTAGCGAGTTTATGAGTGAATAACACAGTGTAAGGCAATGTGCCATATGAGTGTTTTTGCGAAAATCGATTAGATTTAGTCACTCAATTCAACCCCCCCCCTTCTTGAGTGTCACCTTGTACTCCAACAAGTGGTATCAGAGTAGGCTATTCTCGAAAGGCTCATCCTAGAGAATAGAAGTTGTGAACATGCAAGATGACTCTCGAGAAAGACACTCAAAGTGTCCGATTTTCAACGGAAAGGATTACGGATGGTGGAAGGCTAGGAAGAGGATCTACATCCAAGGATCGGATTATGAATGCTAGAAATTCATAAGAAAAGGACCAATCCTTATCTAAGCCAAAAAATATTGAAGGAAAGATGGTCGACAAAGATGAAGACGACTACAATTCGGTCGACTATGCAAAAGCTGAAAAGAACTTCAAAGCTATGAGTATTCTCCAATATGGAATTGGACCTGATGAATACTGAAGGATCTCTGCGTGTTCTACAGCAAAGGAGATATGGGACACTCTAGAATTTGCCCACGAAGGTACGAATGAGGTAAAACAATCTCAAATTGATTTACATGTGCAACAATATGAACTGTTTACTATGAATAAGGAAGAATCAATTAAAGAGATGTTCACCCGTTTACACTAATCACTAATGAATTGCGTTCTCTAGGCAAAACCTATACTTCTGAAGATTTAGTAAGAAAGGTGTTAAGAAGTTTAACAAATCGGTGGCTCCCTAAAATAACTGCTATTCAAGAAGCTACAGATTTGACAAAACTCTCACAAGAACAACTTATTGGATGATTAATGACTCATGAACTTGTTTTAGATTCTAAAACTAATGAACCAAAAAATAAAGGTCTAGCCTTGAGAACTGAATTGGAAAGTGAAGATAGTGATAGCGATGATGATGTTGATCTTCTTACTAGGAGATTTAAAAATTTTCTCAAAAAGAACAAAAATAACAATCCTAGAAAAAGTGGAAATTTCAAAGGTAAGAGCACTACCTCTAACTCTAAGAGAAGTGCTACTAACTCCGGTTGTTTCAAGTGTGGAGATTTTAATCACGGGATTAAGGAATGTCCCTTATAGGATGATGAGAAGCCCAAAGAAAGAAGGGAGCAATCCAATAAAGAATTCAAAAAGGCTATGATAGCTGCTGTTTGGGGAGATTCGGATTCTAACGAAGAACAGTCAGAGGCACAGTGCCATGAAGCAAAATTATGTCTGAATACTGTACAGACATCACAGAAAAGGGCACAGTGCCTGGACGACTCTCACTTGTGTCTAATGGCGAAAAGCTCGAACTCACATGATGAAACTAAAGACAGTGAGGTAAGTCTTATTTCTCTAAAACCTTCAATACATCTTCTTTCAAAAAACCAACTTGTTACTTTGCTTGGAAATGTCATTGATGATTGTCAAGAAATGAATGATGATATTTCGAACATGAAAAAAGAAGTGAAAAATTTAACTAAGCAAAAGATTGGGTTGGAATTGGAATATAAGAATTTATTAAAGGACTGTAAAGGACTGATGAAAAAGAATGATGAACTTGAAAAGACTGTTGAAGAGAAAAATGTTGAGTTAAATGCTTTAAGGTCCGGAAAGTCTCTCGCAAAAGAAGTTGTTAACAACACTGTGCCATACAATGTGCTAGAGGCTAAAAATTCGGATCTTGAAAATCAAATTGAATCGTTAAAACTTGAGTTAACTGAGTTGAAAGAATCAAGACAAATATCCAGAATTGTTCCACTTATGCTACCTCATGATGCTAAGTTAAGTGATGAACTTGATAAAGTTAAAAGAGATTTGAAAATTTCGAGAAAAATAAATAGCGATCTAAACACTTCTGCTGAATTCTTGGAATCACAATTTGCTATTGCTTGAAAAATGTATGAAAAATGGTCAGCTGGTCAAAAAGCCCTAGACTATATGTCCAGTACAACTAGCAATCGAAACAGAATTGGTTTAGGATATACAGACCAGAGACATAGTGTAAGACGCGGTGCCAACAATTTTGAAAGAGACTTTCGTAAAAGAAAATATGTTGATCTACCTGAATATTTGATTTGCAACTTCTGTGGAAAGAATGGACACCTTATGGATAACTCTAATGTCAAGAAAAAGAGTGTTGCGAAAAATGTAAAGCACGTAAATCAAATATGGGTTAGAAAAGACATGTTAGAAGCTCAACGAAAGAAAAAGGGACCCAAACAGATTTGGGTTCCTAAAACTAACAAGTGATCTTTTTGTAGGCAAACGTGAGAGGAAGCAGCCTATGGTATCTCGACAGTGGCTGCTCAAGACATATGACTGGTAGTAAATCTCAATTCCTCTCACTAGTAGCCCACCATGGAGGGTGTGTTACGTTTGGCGACAACAAAAACGGAGAAATAATTGATATTGAAAACGTCGGCAAATCCCCAACACACTCCATAGAGAATGTGATGTTGGTAAGTGGTTTGAAACGCAATTTGTTGAGCATATCACAATTGTGTGATCGAGGTAATTTTGTTGAATTTTATGCATGAGTGTTTTACAAGATAATTCGTGGCTTTGAGATAAATTTCTGGAAATTAGTTGAGTATTACGCCTGTTGGCCTCCTTTAATTTAAATATGTTAATTGAAGTAGGAGTGCATGTCTTTGTGAAACACTGTGAGAAAAAATCTACTTGATATAAAAAGGACTCGTAATGGTCTAATGATGTTGTCCTAATGTTGTGATCCTAAGTTGCTCGAACTAATGAGCTATATGATCCTAAGTTGCCGAATTATTGAGCTATGAAATGTTAATTCTTTCTCTTATGGCAAGCTTGATCTTTATCCCGATATTCGATTTTCTGTTTATGAGTTTGACATTTGTGCCTCATTATTTCTTTCTTTCATATGTCTCACCGTACCTCATCTTCATTTCCCTATTATTATCCTTCTTTTCCTCACACATTGATCCAAAGTTCAACAAGTGCTTTTAATCATGATTAATGATAATTTATAGGGCAAGAACATCTTGATAAGATGATGGAAGAAAAAGATGCATCGGTTAAGGGGAACATGAAAAGGTTGGAATGAAACACAAATACGTGAAAGAATGAAAAGCATCGATTCACCTTTGTGCAAAACACAGTGCCGGGAGATGTATCAAAAGAAAATGAGGTCCAAATTAACTTACTATCTTTGATCTCTTATTGATTGACTCTAGTATTATTGTATGGTCTGGCTCTCCTTTAAAAAAAAACAGAGAAAGAAGAAAGAATGAAAAGAAAAAGGAAAGAAAAGAAGAAGACAAGGATAGTAAGACACTTGTGTTAGATAAATCTTAGAGTTCAATTCACAGATGAAAAACATTATCAAAGTTTTGAAGATCATCATTTTGGATTCCAATATATCCGAAGATCGGTTACATTTAGAAGGGAATAGATTGTTCAGTGGCACAGAAACACACACAGTGCCACGGTGAAGAAAGTCCTATGATGTTTATTTGCGGAAGTTGAAAATACGAAAAGAAAAGTTTAAGCACTTGTTGAGCCAATTGCCAATTCAAATCTTCAAGATTACATTACCTTTCTTTATCTTACTTTCTTATCTATCAGCCATGATCCTTCATGATTATTTCTTGCTTCATAATTTCGGATTGTGAGTTGGATTATTTTTTTGCTTAATGACTTCGGATTGTGAGTTGGATTATGACATAGCACCAGCATCCTTAGTATCTTTTGCTTGAGCTACTTGCATTATTTGATGACTATATCTCTTTTTTGTGTAGCAGGACATGTTGTTGTTCTCCTTTTTTATAATGTCAAAAGGGGGAAGATGGGTATAATACTTAGACTAATGAATGAAATTATCTCATGTGCACATATTTTGGTATTTTGGCCATTTGGTTATTGTGAATGATGTTACGGTTTTGTCTCCCTACAATGATTAATGATGCATTATTTAAGGGGAAAGTTTTGTATGTTTGTCATCATCAAAAAGGGGGAATTTGTTGTGTTTTGAACTTTGAATATTTTGATGATGATAAACACTTTATGCTATAACATGAATGTGTGTAATAGTGATCGTGCTATCGAGATTGGATGACTTGAGATATGGAAGCATTAGGTCTAGTTATACTCATTTCATGTGTATGCCATGTAATTAACGTATTGGAACTTTGTGCTAGATTAAGAATATGAAATTAGGATGCATGGTTAACTATTTTCTTAGAGTTAAGAAAAAAGGTAATTATATTAATTTCATGTGTCTACATTTAAAGAATATAAAAAAGGGAGTTTTTAATTTCGAAAATTAGTTTTGAAAGGAAAATATTTTTGTAAAGATTTTCGGATAAAAAGTTTTATAAAAAAACTAATTTTAAGGAAAACGTTTCTTTAAAAGATTTCCGAAAAAGAATGTTTGTAAAAAGAGAAAAACTGATTTTTAGTGAAAAATATTTTGATAAAGATTTTTAGATAAAAATTGATTTAAAATCTGATTTTTAGTTGGCAAAAGATAAGGAAGAATCTTTATCTTTTATAGAAAGCAAATAATCTTTGATTTTGGAAAAGAAAAGATTTTATCCCTTGATTTTAGGAATAAAAATTATTCAAGAAGATAATCATATCTTGGAGAATAATTCTTATTCAGTTGATAAATTATATAAGGGATAGAAATCAGAAGAACAACACACGTTTTCAGATTTGGTTTTAATAAGTTTTTTTAGAGCTGAAAACGGATCCCCAAAGCACAGTGTACAACACAGAGTTCTAGTGAGTTAAAAGTTCTATATAACGATTGTAACGTTCCTCGATTTGCTTATCTAAGAACCACACTTGTGAGGACTTAATCTTTCTGTGACTTCATCATTATAAAGAGTAGCAACACTTAGGTTTAAGTGTTGGGGAGGACTACTAGAGTTAGTAGTGGGGAAATCATATTGTATCAAGAGTTTGATATTTAAGATTCAAATAATATAAGAAAATAGGTAGTGTGGACGTAGATCTCAGAGGTGAGATTGAACCACGTTAAAAACCTGTGTCTTATTATTTGATTTCATTGTTTTCTTGTTTTGATACAATTTTGTTCGAGCAAAAACATAAAACGCGAGTTTACGAGTGAATAACACAGTGTAAGGCACTGTGCCATAGGAGTGTTTTTGTGAAAATCGATTCAATTCAACCCCTTCCCTTCTTGAGTGTCACCTTGTACTCCAACAAAAACGATGGCGAGAGACAGGTTAAGTGAATTACTTGATGAAACATTAATGTGCATTCTTTCTTTTCTGCCCACTTTAGATGTTGTTAAAACTATACTACTTCGCAAATTTGGTGATCTTTGGACTATGGTTCCCTCCCTCAGTTTTAGCGACTCTCAAACTTTCATGGCAAAAGTTGAGGATATAGAGGAATGGAGTAACATTGAGTTGTTTGCATGCTTTGCCCGTTTTGTAGGCAATACACTTTTCTTCACAAAAGAATCCCTATTAATAAATTTGGGCTTGAGATTAGCGAACTTAACTTGCTTGAAGGTTACGGACTTGATCCTAAGGCAGTTATGGCCTTGGTACAAATGTGGATAAGATTTGCAATAAATAGAGAAGTCAAGGAATTAGATCTACGATTTATCCTTGATGCTGATAGTTCTATTCTGCCTGGTTGTGTTTTCACCAGTCCATTTCTTGTTAAGCTCAAACTTTTTGGTGTTCTAATCATAACTATAAGGAAAGTTCACGTGTGATGTTTAAGAGAATTGTCTCTTACATGTGATGAGATGAGTGAGGAAGTGTTCAAGGAATTGATATCTGGATGCCCTTCTATAAGAGAACTGGCGGTTGACCATCTAATTGGATTGCAAGAGCTGCATTTTAGTACTCCAAGCATTGAAATGTTATATCTTGTAAGAGGAAATCATGGCCCTTCATTGCTTGATTGGCCCAACCTTAAGATTTTGAGTATTCATCTGTTTTCAATTGATCTGGAAGTGGTTAATATTTCATCTGTTCGCAAAGTAGTCATCTTGTCTCTCTGCATCGGTGACCAGATTAGAGAATTAATACAGAAGTTTTCTAATGTTGAAGCAATCGGATTTGCATATTATTGGTTTCTTAAGGTGAGTAAACAGTCCTTCAGGCCTCCACATACAGTTCTGTGATTTTAATCATTTTATCTCGTCAACTTATTCTTATTTTTAGTCAAGTTTTATTGGATAAACTTATCAAACAGTCCAATATGGCAATATGTATATTGTGCTGCTTTATTATTGATCATGTATTGGTGCTTATTGATAAGTTTATCATTCAATGGTTGGACACAAGAATAGGAGAAACTTAGTTTATTAATATTTTTCCATTCTTGTACAGCCACTAAACTGTGGGAAGCTGGAAATTTCACAAACGAGATGGAAGAGTTTACAAATTAAGTCGTGTTTTCGTGAACATCATCTCATAGACATTTGTAGAATGTTAAGAACTTCACCACACTTGGAAGAGTTCTTAATATACGCTGATGGATGGATTGATGAGGTATGTTTTTTTTTAATCAAGCATCAAGCATGGCTTGGCATAGTGGTAAAGCTTGTGTCCTTACCCTCCCCTTATATAACCAAATATGTCAAATATGCTCTCCGTACTCAGGTGCATAACACAAACTCCTTATATAAGATGCTGACTTAGGTTTCTTCTTCAATAATCTTTCATAAGGTGTTCCTGAAGTTTGTATTG
Organism: Beta lomatogona; assembly: GCA_947646795.1. Lineage (NCBI taxonomy): Eukaryota > Viridiplantae > Streptophyta > Magnoliopsida > Caryophyllales > Amaranthaceae > Beta > Beta lomatogona. Next base: position 91,246 of record CANSNZ010000226.1, read on the forward strand.
CGGTTGTTCTCTACATTTACATCCTAGAATCCTTCCTTGTATATATAGGTAAGATCATATCAAAGCTATGCTCATCACCATTCTAAACACAAACTACTTCGAGAAGGAAAATAATTATGGAAGCAATTATTTTTTAGAAGGAAAATAGCAGTCCTTATACTACAAGTACAACAGCATGAAAGAAAGAAAGAACTATAACGTGTAATAAAGGATTGTCACTTTCAGGTTTTGATCATTGTGTATAAAGTATATTAGTGATCCTTTGTGTTACTTCTTGTTCTCGTTCTGGATTGTCACTTCCAGGTCTTAATCATGCTGGTGGATCCATGTCTTAAGTTAGATCAAAATTTCTTTCTTCATAAAATCAAATATCTGGTAGTAATAGTTGGTTCTTGCTATATTTCAGGTACCATAGGTTTTGTAGTTCCAGTTGCTTCACTGTTCCCTTGAGAAACATCCTTGAAATAACCCAGTACAACTTTCATTTTTTGTTGCATTATGAGAGTAGAGAAGGAAATATGTCTTCTTTAGAAGCCATATGAAAACAACTTCCTTCTCCAAAGATCGTTTAATGTGCAACCCTTTTAATCACTAGGATAGCCCACTGGTACACATCTGACACCTTTCTTACCATTTACCAAATCTGTCCAATTTTCTCTCCATACTCGGTGCATAAAACAGACTCTTTATATAAGATGCGGATTTAAGTTTCTTCTTCAATAATTTTTCATATGGTGTTCCTGAAGTTTGTATTGCGGTTGTTCTCTACATTTACATCCTATAATCCTTGCTTGTAATATAGATAAGGTCATATCAAAGTTATGCTCATCACCATTCTAAACACAAACTACTTCGAGAAGGATCATACATCTGGAAGCAGTTGCTTTCAGAAAGAAAATAGCAATCCTTATACTACATGTACAACAGCATGAAAGAAAGAAAGAACTATAATGTGTAATAGGGAAAACCATATCATAGTGTCATATTATTTTTAACATATCATATAATATTAAAACAAAAAACTTTACGTGTATATTCACCTGGAAAATTTATTAATTTTAAAACATTATATAATAGGTAAGAAGAATTCCACGCACTGGGGCCCCCTCGAGAGACCCATTACATGCTTGACACCTCCAAACCCCTTTCCCCCTTAAATTCCAAGCAAATGCTTGGGTGGGAATTAAACCCTAAACTTCAGTTAGGAAGATGGGAAAGCTCATTACCTTAGGCCAACCGCAATTTCTTTCAAAACGATATATATGATTTGTACTAATAACGTAATATAATATGTTATTATAGCCAGCAAAAGACTGCGTGCAATAGAATGACTCAGTCCTACCAGATTATAGTGTTCCCTTAGTGGATGTATCCAACGGTAAGACAATATTTTCCATTAGTATTATCATTTGTTACCTTTAGATTTTTAGAAGATTGCATAAGCAATGTACCTTCTCAAACAAGGTTCTTAAATATTAGTGTAGTTAATAAACAATCGTTGAACATTTTGCAAGACGAAAAAGAAAGTGTATACTGGAAGATACACGTGAAAATCATTTTTCTTCAGTACAAAATAACAAGGAAAATGAAGGATACATCAGCTCTTACCTAAATGTATTTCGTTGTCTTTCAATTGGTATCAAACGGTTAAATTAGTATGTTTGTCTAAACGGTTCAACTAGGAGGCTGTATTTTTTTTAATCTATTCCAGCGTGCACACAATCTACATCACTTAGTTTATGTATAATAATAAATAGCACAATAACTCGAAATGCAACCCCTAATGTCTAAAGTAATAATTTCTCATATTCACAAAATATACTTTGTGCCAGATGATATACTTTTTTATCAAATGATTATCAATGTTTCTCAAGTAGGTCAAAGTAATGTTTTACATAATGAAAGCCAAATTCTTACTGTTTTTGATGGTCTAAATATAAATAAAAATCGGCTGAGCAACATTACTAATGGTAAGTATAAAATAACTCAATGTTAAGGTACTCAACACACTTTATGATAAAAAATAAATGATAAATAAGACAAACAATCATTATTATATAGTAGTACATTTCATATACTAGCAATTCTGGTGGAAGAATTTCCTTTGCAAAGTGAAGGGTATTGATGATTGAGAAGTGTTTAAAAGAAGGTCAGTGTTTACACCATATCGTAAAATTTCAAAAAAAAATTATATTTGTAAGTCCTATGTAACAACATAATCATTCTATACATTAAATATTGTATTAAAAGCAATATATAATTAGTTATATTTGTGACAGGTAGTCACTCCAATGTGTCTTTACAAAATAAGGTGGGAACAAGATACCAAAAACTATTGAGACATCCAAGACTCCCATAACTCACAAAATGTGTACTTTGATTATTCTTGTGTCGTCCTCCACGTCTCCTATCAGACCTGATGGAAGGGAAACATTCTAGAATCAAGCATTTTGTTGAGAATATCCTACCATATAATATGATGCACTCTTTTATATCTAGGAGAGGGGAAAATCTAATCATCATCTATCGAGGGACATGGACCATATAATCTCAAAATAGGTGGTCAAAATCATCCCTTGATTGGAAGTTTGCTGCCAAATAAAGGTTCGTGTCCAACATTCTCTGAGTTGTATTACATATATAATACCGAATATGAGACTGAGAACAGAAAGACTGATGTAAGGTAACCAATATTTAGGTTACATGTATTTGAATAGATAAATGACCAAATAATTTTTGTGTGATATATTATATTTAAATAATGTACATTATTTTATATTTTACACAATTCTAATAATCCAAATGAGCATTTTGAAGACCTTCTAATTGTCTAATTACAAGAGATTATTGATGAACAGATGCCTCTTGATTTATTTTTTAGGATGGCAAGAGATCGCTTTAACAATGATGCATGTCAGAATGTGAAAATAAAGCTAATTGGAAAAAAGAAATCGGATGGAAGGACATACACCGCTGCCTAGAGCCTCTGAAGTCGCTGCCTCAATAATTGGAGATATTTATAGTGCGGAAAAAAGAGATAAAATTGTTGAAACAAATAGCGTAAGATTGAGACATAATATGAACTTCATCATTCTTGTTTTGCCTTGCAATATCCTTTTCTATTTCCATATGGTGTTGATGGATATCGAGCTGAACACATTTTTTGATCAAATAAAAAATAGGAATAGTGTGAACACATTTTTCTTTTGTTGAACTTCATCCTTCTTATAGAGCTGAATACTCCCTCTGTTTTCTTTTGTTGAACACATTTATCGCATTATTAATGGTGAGTTAAAAAATGACTATTAAATAGTGTGAACACAATTTTTGCACCTTAAGACTAATGGGGATTTAAGCCATAAAATTACACTATTTATGGAAAGATTTAAAATAGGAACAATATATTGAAATTTCTCAATGGGGAATACGGGTTCAACAAAAGAAAACAAGAGGAAGTATTAAAAACTAATTTGCTTTCACTTCGACGTAAAAACATACAATACTACAAAACAAATATATAAACAAAGAAGTGATAACATTACAAAAAGCTAAGAATAAAAACTTAACGTTTTACACTAGTAGAATAAATGCTTATTGCTGCGGTCTTTAAGTGGCCTATTGCGGCGGTTTTGACCGCAAGCAGCAATTAACGGCAAGAAGCAATAGGTAATTATCTGTTGCTGCGGTTTTAAACCGCAAAGCAATATTACAACATATTGCTGCGGTTTTGAGAAGAAACCGCAGCAATATTTCCTGTTTATTATTATTTAAAACAAACATATTTGCCGCTTCCGAGACAAACAAGAAAGAATATGGATATTTTTATTATAAAAATGAGATATATTCTTTGCGGTTTGTCCGAGAAACCGCAAAGCAATATCGTTTTTTAATAATAAAATATACATAATATTGCTGCGGTTTCTCGACAAACCGCAAGCAATATGGTATATTTTTTATTTTTAAAAAGGATATTCTTGCGGTTTGTCGAGAAACCGCAACAATATTTTGTATATTTTATTATTAAAAAAGTATATTCTTCGCGGTTTGTCCGAGAAACCGCAGCAATATATCTCATTTTTTTTTTTTTATATAATTTACATTATGCAGCAAGCGAATGCAAAGCACAGCCAGCGAATGCAAAGAAGCGGGATGACGCAAAGCAAATTTCTCGCATAAATTTCGACAGAGCTCCGTTTGTAAATTGGATAAACCCATAATTGGGAATTAACTCTGTACAATATTATATGCAACAACCATCCATCATCCACAATTCATCATCCAAAATTCATATCAACATCCATCCATCATCCACAAATCATCCAACAAACAACACCTAATCCACAAATTCATCCAACATCCAACTTGCACGCACAATCCAAATTCCAAGTTTAACAATAGAAATATATAAGATTCAATAAAACATAGATATCATATGATCCAACATATATATTTATATATCATGAAATCCAATCAATTAAGTCAATAATACGATTAACCAAAGTTAGCTTTCAATAGTTATATATATAAACTAACCTAACCTATGCAATGCAATTATCAATAAAGTATCTTGCCCACTTATTTTTCACCTCATTGATTTGATCTTCAGTATAAGGATCGCGGGTAAAGGTAGTACAAGCAACCTGAAAATAATTCACCAAAGTTAGATTTCAATAGTTATATATATAAAATATGAAATGAAGTGAACAAAAAACTTACTTCATCGAAATCCTCCGAACTAGAATATAAAATGAGTGCGTCAAAAATGTTGCGCATGACAAAATAACCGCACTCCGTGCCTCCTTGTTGTTGTTGTTTCTTAGAATGTTTATGGCCACAAATAGTATTGTATTCATTCATTAAATTTTCAAATGATTTTTTTTATGGAAAGTGACAATGTTGAACATTAGCATATAGTTATAAAGAACATATTTCATGATTTCTAATAAATATCAAGGTATGTGAAATAAACAACATATTTGATGCTTTCTAATAAATATAAGTAATGAATGATTAAAAAAAAAAGAATTGAAAAAGATAATGAATACAAAATCAAAAAATTACATAATGTAAGATGACAAAAAACATGATGAAAAGTCAGAAGTTGCTTTAAGTAGAAAGATCACTCCAACCATGAAAGTGTAAATAGTACTATATATGAGACAAAAGATAATGAAATGTGGTAGGACTACTCTAGAACAAGGGGAGTATTATAAATTAATTTACATTAATTTTGCAATGTAACATACAATGATACAAGACTATAAGACAATTATATATAGCAAAATAATATGATGAGAATTTTGTGACAAGTCATCGAATTCTCATTTATGTGCAATTACTCCCTTACATCGTAAAATCTGCCAAATATTTTCTTTTTATAGATAACACCTGCCAAAATTCCCCGTGGCGTGGTAGTCTGGTGGGTGGTGGCCAATGGGTGGCCTGGTGCAGTGCAATGGTGATGTAAGAAAACGAGAGAGTGAGTTGGTGAGCAGGACTGCATAAAGCTGGAGCGGAAGTGGTGCAATGATTGACTGCTAGTATTGTATGAATTGTAATTTTATCTGAGATTCTAAAAAAAATGATTGATAACGTGTTCCACCATAATATTAACTACATTAGTCACTGAACGCACGGTTCATAAGCCAGTTTTTGGACATTTTAATACCTGATATGACTATGAAAATTTAAATCACGAGCTAACATCACACCATGTTTTTACGATAAACATCTTAAAATCTTAAATTTATAAAAAAAAAAAAAATCTTGTGCATTTGTCCAAAAACTTTAAATGACGAAATTTTTTGGATCACCATAATCAATGTGATCATGAGTTATGAATTTCAAATCTACCAGTGCAACTCACGGGTTCTAAGCCATAAGTTATAAGTCATAATTGTGCAACTCAAGGGTTGTAAGTCAATTTCAACCTAATCAATGTGATTAATACAGATTATTACAAATAAGTCACAAGTCATAATTGCAACACTCACGGGTTGTAAGTGAATTTCAAATTGTTCTAAATTAAAATAGTTATTCAAAGTTAATTAACTTACCCTAAGCAAGGTGCGGAATTTTTATTTCATTAAACTATATACTGAAAATCTTTCCCTAAATTATATTACATCTTTAGTAAAATTTTATTAACATAATATATTGTACGATATAATAAGGATTTAGCATGGTTATATTACCTTTGCGAGCACTAAAAAATTTTTAATTACTAAATTGTTAGTAAATAGAAGAAAACGATAAACAACATTAGCATAATATATTTTGGATGGTTTATACTGTACAATATAATAAGGATATAGCATGGGTATCATAAATCATAATTTTGCAACGCATAGGTTGTGTTGTAAGTCAGTTTTTAATTATTCTGAATACAATATCATAAAATTTTAAATCACCAGCTAATAATTTAATTTTACATATTATATTATTTCAAATTTATATGCATGCATTCTAATAATAACGCATTTAATAGATTTGGGACAAAAAAAACTAATAAATAAACCAAAATATTTCCGTGCATTATGCATGGATCCAAAAACTAGTTTTGTTCAATAAAGCTAAAACTAAATAACTATTCGAAAAACCCATAATATTTTCATTGCTAGCACTTAGCAGTAATAAAAATTGGAAGCCGAAACGCATGCTCAATAATTCCAATACGATTTATGAACTTGAATTCCGTCAATACAAGCTTGCCTTTTAAACTCCGTTAATTTTAATCAGGTATGTGGTTCATTCGCCGCTCTCAATTTCCTTAGAAAATGTCCAATTTCAATTATTCCACCAATTTTGATGCAATTTTTGTTTCTGTTAGATACACCTCAAAATCATGGAATCTGCTACAAATACGCTTTTGAAGGAAAACAATGGCAGAAATAGGTTAAGTGAATTACCTGATGAAATATTGGTACGTGTTTTTTCTTTTCAACCCACTTTAGATTCTGTTAGAACTCTACTACTTCGTAGATTTGGTGATCTTTGTGACTCTCTCAGTTTTAACGACTATTACACTTTCATTGCAAAGAATCAACAGATAGAGGAAAGATGTGATGGTGAGATGTTTGCATGCTTCTCTTGTTTCGCGTTTCGTTGGGAATACACTTCTTGTTCACAAAAAAACACTATTGATAAATTCCACCTTCAGATTAGCGAATTTGACTTGCTTGATCATGACGGAGCTCAAACTAGGCCATGGTACAAAAGTGGATAAGATTTGCAATAAGTAGACAAGTCAAGGAATTACATCTAGGATTTTTTTATGACGTTGATAGTTCTTGTCTTCCGGGTTGTGTTTTCACCAGTCAATTTCTTGTTAAGCTCAAACTTTTTAGTGTTCGAATCATAAATATAAGGAAAGTTCACATGGGATGTTTAAGAGAATTGTCCCTTACTGGTGTTGAGATGAGTGAGGAAGTGTTAAATGAATTGATATCTGGATCCCCTTCTCTTAAACAACTGGCAGTTCACGAGCCGACTGGATTGCAAGAACTGCGTTTTAGTACTCCAAGCATTGAAAAGTTACATATTTCAATAGCAGAGTATGGCCCTTTATTGCTTGATTGCCCCAACCTTAAGATTTTGAGTGTTTAATTGTTTTCACCTTTTGAAGTGGTTGATGTTTCATCTGTTCGCGAAGTTGTCATGACCTCAATCCGCCTTGAGGGTGGGCTATTGGAATTCCCTTATCCTCCCCCAACCCTCAAAGTGTTGGGTTTTTGTGATGTGCATAGGTCCGACCAAAGATCTGTACTTGTACCTGACAAGTAACAACAACAAAAGATTTATAAATTTTGCATCTAGTGTTGCTGAATGGCTTCCACTTAACATGGTCCTTTCATGTAATGATTTCAGGGAATAGCACATGATTGCTACAAGCTCTCCTTAGCACTCTCTTCTCATTGTGTGGTGCCACGACTTAAAATTGTTTGCTTCCATGGCTGCAACATACCTTGCCAAGCTTTGCTTCGAGTAGCTGAATTTTTTCTTAGAAGTGCGGTAATGGAAAGGATGGTATTTGTCCCCAGCAATATGATCCCTAGCCCCTTTATTAGGTGGATTACCCACCAAATTCTGTGGCAGCCGAATAGCCAAGTGATTGTCAGATTCATCAATTGTCTCACCTATATATCTAACTTTGACAACATAAGCTCGAACCATACAACTAACTTTAGTGGGAGAGCACGTTTCCTGACGGAAAATTACCCCATTTCTATTATACCATATAAACCACCAAGTGATAGCAAAGATCTCCAGATGAGACCAAGAAAAGCAAGACCTAAGAAAGGCTAAATACTCCATAAAAGTCATATCATTACCTATTCTGGTCGGAACTAGCCAACCAAATGAGAATTAAGATCCTTAAACACATCTATAACAAAAGGACAGTTGGAAATAAAATGAACAGTATCTTCCGAATGGTAATTGCAAAAAACACACTCCAAAGGCAAAAAAATATGACTAAGCTCCAATCTTTTTTTGCAGGGATACCATTATGACAAAGTATCCAAATAAAAAAATTTATTTTAGGAGGAACTTTAAACTTCCAAATCTAGTGAAAAGCAGAAGAAGCAGCCCCCTGGGAATCAAACCCCTGAAGGAGATTAACTCCAAATTTGACTAAATAGATCCCATCTGGAGACAAATCCCAACAAATTCTATCTTGAATCTGGTTGCTAGGAATAAAAATATTACTAATTCCATCAAAAATATCTATGGGAACATACTGACTAAGAAGCAGCTTATCCCACTGTCGATCTGATTAATAAAATGACTAACCTAATAATTTTTCGAGCCTTGAGGAACGGAACAAACATCCGCAATAGGATACTTGAAAACCCAATTATCATACCAGAAGGAAATAGCCTCACCATTTCGTACAATCCATCTAAGACCTTTTTTAAGGAATTTCTTCCTTTAGATATTTTCTCTTAACTAGCATGACCCATAAGTTATCAGGGGAAGTTAAAATCTTTCAAAATAATTTAAATTGAAGAGCTATATTATTTGCCTTAGCTTTCTTAATACCCAACCCACCAAACTTTTTAGGCTTACAAACCTTGTCCCAACCTATCAAATTCGGAGACTTCATTTAAATCAATTTATTCGAAAAGAAATTCCTATAACTTGTGTCTAAGAAGGAAGAGAGACACGAAGGGGGAAGAGTAAAACTTTGTATTTGATAATTAGCTTTATTTTGCTAAGTTAGATTGGATAAGAATAGTCCTTCCTGCCTGAGATAAAGAGTTTGCTTTCCACTTTTGAGACATAACTTTTTCCTGGATTTCCACAAATGTATCATTTGTAACTTTAGTACTTTGGGCAGCCAAGATATTTTCCTAGGAATAACATCTCCTCCATTTAAAGAATACTAGCAAGGTTAAAAGAAATATAGGAAGGGACATTCATTGTACATTGAAAAGCAGACTTATGGATATTAACCAACTGGATCGACATAGAACAGGACTTATCTAAAATGTCTCTAATAATGTGGCAAACAGTACTTAACTAAAATGTCTTTAATAATATGGCAACTTTCCTCAGAAGCTTTAGCAAATACCATAGTATCATCTGCAAAAACTAGAAAAGGAATTTTAATTCTCGAGTGACCCTATTTTACACCAATTGACTTAGTGCCAGTTTTACTTACTTGGTGAAATCTACGAGCTAGAATTTCTAAACACAAAATAAAAAAATATAGGGAGCTAACGGATCGCCTTGACGAATACCTCTAGAAGGGAAAAAAGACTCTCCATGAATTCCATTTACTAATACTGAGAAAGAAACAATAGTAATACACTGTTTTACACTAGGGGAAAAAAAGGAAGGGTCGCAAGAAGGGTCGTGTTTTATTAAACGTTTTAAGGGCTGCGGTTTCTTTGGAAACCGCAGCCCTTCATGCAGTATGAAGGGCTGCGGTTTTGAGGCTAACCGCAGCCCTACTAATGAAGGGCTGCGGTCAGCCTGAAAACCGCAGCCCTTCATAAATGAAGGGCTGCGTTTTCTAGACTAACCGCAGCCCTTCTGATCCCATCCCATATCTCCAGTTTTGCGCGCACACACACAGTAGGTAGACATATTTTCTAAATTTCCCTCCCTTACACGCATTTGACGAGCGAAAAACCCCTCCCTCCCTCGCACATTAACCCTAACGCCCCATCACCGGAGCCCTGACGTCGGAGCACCCACATTGTTTCACCACCACAACCCTTCTCTTTCTTCACCTCTCTTCTCTTCTCTTAGCTTCTCTTCTCTTCTTTTCTCTTCTCTTCTCCACCATTTGAGTGGGTTTAGGGTGTGGAGCTCGTCCACCACTACGCAGCGCCACCACCCACAAGCGGCAGCAACAACTACCACCACCACTGCCCTACTCTTTCTTCATTGCTAGCTCTTGGGTTTAGCTAATTTTTTGCTTAGTTAAGTATGAATTAATGTTTTTAAGTTAGTTTTGTTTTTCTTAATTGAATTAAATGATTAATGTGCAATGTGGGTTTTGTTAATTGTAGGAAGAAGAGGCTTAGGAAGGCAAATAAAGTTCCAACTATCTCTACTCTCTTCATTGCTTATCATTGGTGTTAAGAGGTAACTAATTTAATTTCGTTGTCTTTTTTGTTTGATTTAATTTGTTGATGAGACAAAGTTGTCATGTGATTCAATTTGATTAAGTTATGATAATTTATTGATATATATATGTATTTCTTATAATGTATGTATATTTCTTGATATGAGATTGTATGAAAACGCAATGTAATTTAGCTATGAAATCTACAAGTTGTTTGAATTGTCATCATATGCCTAGATACCCGTTCAAGACTTACTCATTAGGAGTAAGTCTTGAATAGTCCCCGGTTTGGGACTGTTCTTGGAAGTTTGATCTCACTTAGGTGGTGAATGTGTGTCTTCTTTTCAATTCTGAGGAAAATCTTGGCTCATCGTTTCTCTACATTGTGTACTTGGAGAACTGTAGGGAAATGCTGCCGGATTTTCCTTAGAATTGAAAAGTTGGCACACATTCACTAGTGAGATTAGACGTCCAAGGATGGGTTAGGTTGGAGTGATAAGGACCTTCGGCTGCATGCATACAATTGAACATGTCACTATCTTAGATTGCTCTATACGTGTGTGATATGATGATATGTGAGTGTATGTACTTAAATAATGATTGATGCATTATAATGAATGGTTGTGTTTAATTATTAGAGGTCTTCTTGAATGAGATGGATCGTACTTGGATGTATGGTAGTCGTGAATCGATTGAGTTTGTGAAAGGGGTCTCGGAATTCTGTACAACTGCATTACAATATCAAGCATCCTCTGGAGCAGTCGACTTTTATTGTCCTTGTTTCGATTGTAGAAATGTGAGCAAGGTTAGTAGTATACATGTGGTTAGGGAGCATGTCTTTCGTCGTGGGTTTAGGCCTCAATACCACGTATGGGTTTGGCATGGTGAGCGGGGAAGTATATAGGAAGCTCTAGAGTAATGAACGATGTATGTGAAGAAAAGAAGGATGATGAGTTCGGGGATGAGAATTTGGATGATGAGTTTGCGAGATGATGATAGGGATCGGGTAGACGAGATGATACACGAGGTTGAAGATCGGCCGTGTAAACGACCTCGTATTTTTGAGTCTATGTCCGAGGCCGCTGAAAAGTCGTTGTATCCAGGTTGTACAAAGTACACCAAACTTTCCGCGGTGATAACACCTGTTCAACATTAAGTCGAAAGCTGGTTGGACGGACTCTAGTTTCACATCGTTGTTGGAAGTTTTAGCCGATATGCTCCCCGATGGAAATGAACTGCCAAAGTCGTACTATTATGCGAAGAAACTGATGTGTCCTTTCGGTTTAGAGTACGAGCGGATACATGCTTGTCCTAACGATTGTGTGCTTTATCGCAATGAGTATGAGCATTTACATGAGTGTCCACGTTGTGGATTATCGAGGTACAGCGTGAAGGAGCCGGGAGGTAGTGAAGGACCACCAGCTAAGGTGTTGTGGTATTTACCCATAATACCTAGATTTAAGTGCATGTTCTCAATTAAAGGAGATGCGAAGAATTTGAGGTGGCATGCGGATCGTAGGAAGAAAGACGGTCTGCTTTCAAGCATCCGGCCGATTCGCCCGAGTGGAAAAGTATCAACAGGGTGCATAAGGCATTTGGTAATGAGGATAGGAATCTGAGGCTTGGATTATGTACGGATGGCATGAACCCTTTTGGCAATCTCAGTTCGCAGCATAGTACATGGCCAGTGGTCTTAGTGGTTTATAACTTGCCTCCTTGGTTGTGCATGAAACGCAAGTACATGATGCTGCCGCTTCTTATATCGGGGCCCAAACAACCTGGAAATGACATTGATGTATACCTCCAACCGCTTGTTGAAGATTTACAGAAGATGTGGAACGAAGGAGTGTTAGTATTTGATGCGTATACTAATGAGATGTTCACTCTGCGTGCCATGCTTTTTTGTACTATGAACGATTATCCAGCTTATGGGAACTTATCTGGGTATAAGACGAGAGGAAAACAACCCTGCCCAATTTGTGTAGATGACATGAAATCTACACACCTTAAGGGCTGCAAACATGTGTATATGCGCACACGAAGGCACCTCAGACGCGACCATCCCTATAGGTTTAAGAAGAAGGCATTCGATGGGACGGTTGAAGAAGAAGTTGCTCATAGACCATTAACTGGTACTAAAGTTTATAATCAGGTGAAGGGCATTGAAACAATCTTTGGTAAACCTGCTAGTGAGGTTGATCGACCTACGGGATTATGGAAAAATGAGTCTATTTTTTGGAAACTCCCATATTGGAAAGATCTAAAGGTCAGACATTGTTTGGATGTCATGCACATAGAGAAGAATGTTTGTGAAGCTATTCTTGCGACACTTATGAATATTCTGGGCAAGACAAAAGATGTTAAGGCGTCACGACTTTACTTGGAAAAACGGGGCTTCGACCGTAGTTGTGGGCTCAGAAAAGGGACGGAAGGAAGAAGAAAGTAGTGGAGGAAAGGGTTGATGATGAAACTCAGAAAAGTAAAAAGAAGGTGGAGGATTCGGAGAAGAATTATTTGCCACCAGCTTGCTACACGATGTCACGTGCAGAGAAACGGATTTTTTGCGAGTCATTGTATGGCATTAAGGTCCCAACTGGCTACTCATCGAATATGAAGCGGTTTGTTACCTTAAATGGTGAATTGAAGTTATCGAGTATGAAATCTCACGATTGTCATGTCATGATGCAAGTATTCTTACCGATTGCAATTCGTGGGATACTTCCAAAGCATGTGAGGCACACCATTACCAAACTTTGTTCATTTTTCCATACAATATGCAAAGAAAGTCCTAGAACCGTCAACCCTCGATTCCTTGCAGCCGAGTAGTTGAAACTCTATGCAAATTTGAGATGTTTTTTCCCCCGCATTCTTTGACATTATGGTCCATCTCATTGTCCATCTAGTTCGAGAAATTAAGCTGTGTGGTCCATTGTTTTTAGGTGGTGCTATCCTTTTGAGAGATATATGGGCACTTTGAAGGATAAAGTTCGGAATCCTGCACAACCAGAAGGTAGTATAATTCAAGGGGTTGTGGGTGAAGAGATCAGTAATTTTGTGGCTGAGTATTTTGCTAGTTTTGATCCTGTTGGACTTCCGACATCCCGACACGAGGGCAGACTTGAGGGCAAGGGCACAATTGGTTCAAAATTGATCACACCTTCCGTAGAAAAGCGTAAATAAGCTCACTTATTTGTATTGCATCACGTAGCAGCTGTCCATACTTATTTAAATGAACATATGGAGGAACTACGTGTTAGCAATCCTGGAAAAGGAGTTAGGGCATTGACGCAAATGCATAACAAGACTTTCATTGATTGGTTTCATAAACGAGTAGTGAATGATTTGGATGGAAGTGTTCCTGAAACAGTCAAGTGGTTAGCATTTGGTCCTCGTGGAGCTGTACGCTCTTATGAGGGTTATGATATTAATGGGTATACGTTTTGGACTGAACGTCAAGATCTAAAGTCAACATCGCAACAAAATAGTGGTGTTTCACTTGTAGCGTCAGCTACACAATACGCAAGCTCGAAGGATAAGTCGCCTGTACATGCTGAAAGCAATTATTATGGGTGAATAGAAGAAATATGAGAGCTGGACTACTGTACTTTTAATATTTGCCTCTTGTGTTGCAAGTGGGTTGACGATAATCGACGTTGCGTAAGAAAAGATGATCCTTGCGGATTCACTCTTGTTGACCTTAGTCGTCTACGTGAAACTGAGGAGCCATTTGTAATTGCATCACAAGTTAAGCAAGTTTTTTTTGTAACTGATCCTGCTGATAATAAGTGGTCAATTGTTGTACCTGGTAAAAGGAGTATCCTCGGTATTGGTGATGTTGATAATGAGGAAGAATATGATGCATTTGAGGACCTCCCCCCTTTTGCCTATCCTGAAAATAGTGTGGAAGATGATGTGAATATGTCGGAGAACTATATGCGTGTAGATCACACGGAAGGGATACATGTACTTGAGGATCCTAAGAAACGGCGGAAGGTCAATAAATCATGAGACATAAACTCAGGTCTGTGTAATTTCTCTAATTTTGTAACTATTATGTAGATTTTTAGGCTTATTTTTTGTTGTAGGTTGAATTTGGGGAACGAAAAGGTCATTTTAGGGCTACATGGCAATGATGGAGTGTAATGGGGGGCAGTAGTGGTGGTGGTGGTGGGACTGTGGTACAAATGTGGAGAGTGAGGTCACATGGCAATGGAATGCTCTCCACATTTGTGACACTTTCCACTCTCTCCGCCGCTACCAGCTGATGGGCATTCCATTGCCATGTGACCTGATTCTCGGGTCATTTTAGGCCTATTTTAGCCTTTTCGCTTCCGATTCGTACTATATGAGTCATTTAACCCCAAATTCTTTTTGAACATGATTATATGAGGTATAATGTAAGTATTATGTAGAGTTTTAGGCTTGCATTTGTTGTTGGTTGCATTTGGGGGAACGAAAAGGCATTTTAGGCCAATTTTAGCCTTTTCGCTTCCGATTCGTACTTATCGAGTCATTTAACCCCAAATTCTTTTTTAACATGATAATATGAGGTATAATGTAACTATTGTGTAGAGTTTTAGGCTTGCATTTGTTGTTGGTTCCATTTCGGGAACGAAAATGTCATTCTTAGGCCTATTTTTGCCTTTTACGCTTCCAAAGCGTATTTATCGTGTCATTTAACCCCAAATTCATTTTGAACATGATAATATGAGGCATAATGTAACTAATGTGTAGATTTTTAGGTTTGCAATTGTTGTAGGTTGAATTTTGGGAACGAAAAGGGCATTTTTGGCCTATTTTTGCCTTTTCGCGTCCAATTCGTACTTATCGCGTCATTTAACCCCAATTTCATTTTGAACATGATAATATGAGGTATAATGTAACTATTATGTAGATTCTTAGGCTTGAATTTGTTGTAGGTTGTATATCGGGAACATAAATGTGATTTTAGGCCGATTTTCGCCTTTTCGCGTCCAATTCTTGTTTCTCGAGTCATTTCACTCCATTTTATTTTTCAATATGATAATATAAGGTATAATATAACTAGTGTGTAGAGTTTTAGGCTTGCATTTGTTTTTGATTGAATTTCGGGATGGTATATGTCATTTTTAATCACTACTAAATACGGTAAATGATTGAATTCTTATATTTTGTGTTTAATCCTTGGTTGTTTTGCAAGGTTTATATGAATAACACACCACGTTTGAGGGCCTTCACCATAGACGAATTACATGAAGTTCGGGATAAGTTGGCGTCCCACATTTGTGATGATTGCTTATGATACATCTACTAGTTTGTATCAATTCTATGTACACTTTTTACATTATTAAATATATACATATTTAAAGTTAATTATTACGTTCAAAAACTTGTCATATATTATTGCAATTTGATCGGTTTTTTTGTGTGTCGAAGGGAGGTTATGGGTGGAAGTGGGGTGGGGGTGGCGGGGGTAGGTAGGGTGTCGGCAGGGGTGGGGTGGGGTAGGGCAGAGGTGACGGGTGTCTTGGGGCAGGGGGTGAGGGCTAGCTGGGGGGGTGTGGGTGGGTGGCAGGGGGGTGGGGGGGGGGTGGGTGGGTGTGGCAGTGGGGGGTGTAGGGGGCTGGTGGGGGGGGGGGGGGGGGGGTGGGGGGGTGGGGTGGGGGGGGGGGGGGGTGGGTGGGCCGGGTGGGGGGCGGGGGTGGGGTGGGGGTGTGGGGGGGCAGGGGAGCAGGGGCAGGGGGGGGCTGGGGTGGGGTGGGGGTGCAGGGGGTGGGGGTGGGGTGGGGGCTGGGGCCGGGGGGCTAGCAGGGGGTGGTGCGGAGGGTGGCAGGGGGGTGGGGGTGGTTGGGGGTGGCGGGGGGGGGGCGGGGGTGGGGGGTGCGGGGGCTAACAGGGGGTGGGGGTGGCGGGGCATTTGGGGTGGGGGTGGCTGGGGGTGGGGGGGTCTTGGGGGTGGGGTATGGTGGTGCAAGGGGTGGCGGGGGTGGTGGGGCGGGGGTGGTGGTGGTGGTGGGGGGGGCTGGTGGGGGTGGGGGGCTTTGCAGATTTAATTTATTTTTTAAAAAAAAAATTGAATATGAAGGGTCATGGTTTTAGGCCTAAACCGCAGCCCCTTCACTTTAATAGGGATGCGGTTTAAGCTTAAAACCGCACCCTTCATTTAGAGAAGGGTCTGCGGTTTAAGCGAAAACGCAGCCCTTCAAGCTTAGAAGGGTCGCGTTTTGGGCCGAACGCAGCCCCTCGTTGTGAAGGGTCGCGGTTAAAAACCGCAGCCCTTCTTATCTATTGAAGGGTCGCTATGGAAAGGGCCGCCGGCCAAAAACGCACCCTTAGGGCTGTTTTGCCCGCAGCCCTTCCTTGTTTTTCCACTAGTGTTAGCCATTCTATCTACCGAGAACAAAAACCCAACTTTTTAAACACAATAAAGATGAAGTCCCGTTCTAATATGTCGTATGCTTTCTCCATATCTAACTTAAGCGCTATTCAACCTTCTAATCCTTTTTTATTCTTAAAAAAAATGAAAAACTTCATGTGCTAACAAAATATTATCTTGAATTAGCCTTTTCGGAACAAAAGCACCCTGTAAAGAATGAATTATCTTGCCCAGGACAGTCTTAAGCCTATTTGCCATAATTTTCGATATTATCTTATAAATAGTAGAACAAAGACTTATTGGTCTAAAATGGCTAGGATTTGGGGGGTTATCAATTTTAGGAATTAAAGTAATAAAAGTATGGTTAGTTTCTTTTAATAGTTTTCTTGAATGAAAAAACGCTTTAACAGCTCTAAAAACCGATCAACCCACCAAAGTCCAATACGTTTGGAAAGAGAAAGGAGGATACCCATCTGGACCAGGGGTTTTATCTGGTGCTAAATCAAAAGTTGCTATCTTAACTTGAACATAAGTCACATCATTACAAAGACTTTTATTATCTTCTTCCGATATTATTTTTTCAAATAGGCCAAAATCTTCATTACCATCAAAGGAACACGAAGGGTTACTAGTAAACCTCTGTTTAAAAGCATTAGTTATACATTCTTCAATCTCACTCATTATTTTGAGCATCTTAAATTGAATTTATTAAGTTACGGTTTCTTCTGACAGATGCACAAGCATGATAATACTTAGTATTAGCATCACTTAACTTAATATAATTTGATTTGGCTTTGATTTTCCAATGTAAATCCTGAAAATGCAAAAGTTTATTTTGTTTTGCTAGAAATTTCCCCTGCAAGGCTATCAAACGCGAGGAGTTTTCATCTTGAATAAGTTCATCTTGAATAGCTTTAAGTTTAGTTTCAACTATTCATAGCTGACGAAATATGTTTCCAAACCAGGTAGTAGACCAGACTTTTGCCTTTTCTTTTAAGAGTTTGCATTTACGAGTAAGACAAAATATATGGGATCCTTGAAAGCGAGTGCACCATGTTTTTTTAATCAAACAATCGAAATCCTTACGCGTCGACCATATTTTATTAAACCAAAATGGAGGCGCTTTCCTACTCTTACTAATTTTAAGTAATATTGAAATTTGACAATGATCTGAAGATGTGTAATTATGATGTTTAACTTTAGTGTTTGGAAATAGATTGATCTAATCCAAACTAACTACCCCTCTATCCAACCTTTCTAAAATATTATTTGGACCATGGGGTTTTGTCCTCCAAGTATACACATTACCGTCAAATGGTAATTCAATACACTCTATAGACTCGAATAGAAAATTCATATAAATTAGATGAGAAAAGCGAAATTTAGCACCTCCCAACTTGTCATTACTAGAACTTAACTCATTGAAATCTCCTAATAACATAAAAGGAGAGTTTAAAGAACTTCAATAAGCTATTAATCACTAGTAGAATAATTGCTTATTGCTGCGCCTCAATTGCTGCGGTTTTACCCATACACAGCAATAAACCACATCAAAAGAAAAGAAAAAATCAAAAATTAACCTATTGCTGCGGTTCTAGGTCAAAACCGCAGCAATAGACGTCAACGGAAAATTTTCCAAATTGTTTGACTAGTTTGACCAAATCTATTGCTGCGGTTTCCACCTAAAACCGCAGCAATAGATTAAAATTTTAATATTTTAATCAGCAATAGATTAAAATATTAATATTTTAATATATTGCTGCGATTTTTTAAAGAAACCGCAGCAATAGAAGGCCTCAATATTATATATAAATAATTGAGTCGCACCTCCCTCTTTAAACCCTAAATCTAACCCGCGCCTCCCTCACTTCTCAGTTCTCCCTCTCAATCCTCTCACCCTCTCTCATGGTAGATCTACTTCTCCCTCTCAATCCTCTCACTCCCATTTCTCACTTTCGCTCCTCCTTTCTTCGTCTCCTCACTTTAGCTGCTCCTCTCTTTCGCTCCTCCTCACCGGCGTCGCACAAAGAAAACGGAGGTTCGAAGGTTCGATTGTTCGCCGCCTATGAAACAAGTGCGATTCTTCGAAGGTTCGCCACTGATGGTTGAAAACAAGTTCGAGTTTGAAGTCAAGCAACGATTTTGATGTTTTTTTTGGTTTTTTCGTCGGCCGTTCACCAAAATTCGTCGAGATCGGTTGTGATGTAGATCGTTTCTTCGAAGGAGAGAGAAGTAGATCGGCCGTTCACCAAAATTTCCGACGCCGCACCGCCAGATCTTTGCGCGCTCCTCCCTTCTCCTTCACTGCTGCAGATTGTCCTCCCTCTCTCTCCTCCTCGTCGGTCTTTCTTCAATTTCTTTACTTTAATCTGAGATTGTATCAAATTGATTCTTCTTATCAAATTGCATGATCATAGGTTGTATTATTGGCGAAGATTTTGTGGGTCTATTACGATGTATTATTAGCTGTATGTATCTTATCTTTATTTTGCTAGGTTGTATTATTTTTTCCTTGTTTGGTGTTAGTCGTGTAAAGCAAGAATCACATGGATTTTCCTAGTGTAACAATTATTTTGCATAATTTCATTGTTAGTTTTTATATATTTTTTTTGTAATTGTTTTGTATATACTGATTTTCGATCGTTTATATATATATATATATATATATATATATATATATATATGTACATTGGTGGTAGCGTGATTTGTTGTTGATGAGATTTCTCTAGTTTTATTTGTATTTTTCAGTCATTTTCCTTTCTAGCTAGCTGGAAAAAAAAATCTCCACTGACATATATTGCTGCTGTTTCTATCAAAAACACAGCAATAGGTTTTATTTTTTTATTAAAAAAAAGACCTATTGCTGCGGTTTTGGGTAAGAACCGCAGCAATAGGCTGCTTTATTGCTGCGGTTAAAAACCGCAGCAATAGGTAATTACCTATTGCTGCGCCCTTTATTGCTGCGCAGCCAAAACCGCCGCAATAGGCCACTTAATGACCGCAACAATAAGCAATTATTCTACTAGTGAATTCTTCGCAAAATTCTTGTTTTAAAGCATGATTAGGAGGAGCATAAATAAAAATAGTAACAAAAGAACAATTCATTGCTAAAATAGATATATTACATGCCATAAACCTATCCGATTTATGGATAATAGACAAAATAAAAGGATTTGAAACATTATCCTTCCACATACACCATAAACCACCTGCCAACCCAAAAGTAGGGAGAAAATCACAATGAGAAAACCCACAGTGCCTTACACTCCCTTTGGTTTCGCATAAAACCATAATATGAACATTATTGTAATTACAAAAATCCTTGACTTCCTCCAGGGCAAGATGCCTCTTGTATCCTCTAATGTTCCAAAAACTTATATTCATTTAAAAAAATTAGAAAGTGGTATAGACAGGACTTGACTAAGTCCTGCCCCTCTTCAGACCTGAGGAGGCTGAATCATCCTCCCTACACTCCTTCCTTCACTTAGCTGAACTAGATCAAAAGCATCCATGCGACTAGCCCCTTCAACCTCCATCCCCTCATTTTGCCTTACCATTGAAGCCTCAGAACTGATATAATGGAAGGAGTTTTCTGGCTGAGAGAGATATCCATCAAGCATATCATCATCATCTTGCTACTCATTAATGATAAAAGTGCCGTCATCAACACCAGAATACTCCTCACTAAGATCAAACAAATTTTCTTCCTCTGGCAGCAGCACATCAGCATTAGGGATATAGTTTTCAGCAAACAAATCACCATGATAGATAACTTTGAGAGGCACGGGAGCAATAATATCATCATGGGCTATGGGAGGAGGGAGGGGCAGTAGCCCTGGATCAATATATAGCAGGAACATCAAAGTGCACAACAGCAGGAATCAACTCTTTCTGAGCTAGAAATGGGTTAGGAGGGGGAGTCGGCCGGCCACTCGGGGGTTGTTTTGAGGGGAAACCGCCCAAGGCCCATCAATATAAGGGGCCCTAGTTTTGATTTAAAGCTTGTAATAAAAAGAAGAAACAACAACCATAATAAACAAAATGAAGTTTGGCTTGGTGGTTTGTTTACACTTGTTAGCGTAGAAGAAATGGGTTCAATAAGGATAGAAAGTTTGCTTTTTTTTTTCAATGGTTTGCTTTTCTATATTAAACTTCTTTTTACATTTTTTTATCTACATTTTTTCTTTTTATACCCTCTATCCCACAGTACTTTTTACACTTTTTTATTTTTATTAGTCGTACTTATCCTTTGCAATTTTATTTTTGGATACAACCCATTGTTATTTTAATCTTTGTTTTTTCTCAACAAACATGAACCACCACTCTCTCCTCCAAGTGAAATAACTACTTTGATACCTCGTGTCATATCTACCTTTTCTTTAATAAAATAACAATTGATATTAATCCTTTAAAGTTATGTATCCTAATAGGTGTAAGAAGTGATTTAAGACGAAGGAAGTAATTCATTTTAAAAGTTCCCATTATTCATTTTAACATATTTCTCATTTTGACTTCAATACTATTTAGATATATACATGACTTTCACTATTTATTTTGATGTGTGCTTAAGAAAACATAGTGTACTTATTTTGTCGTGTAAGTGTCAGAGGAAGTACTAAGTAGTGGCGAAAATTTTGCTCTGCCAACATATATAAAAGGCCCTAAGATTTAGTTTCGCCCCGGGCCTATAAAATGTCAGGAACGACCCTGAGTTTCTTAAAAGGATTTTTCTTTTGACTATCCATGGAGCAAGGGTTGTTGATGTCTAAGTGTTGCTAAGGCCAAGTCTTTAGGCTATTGAACTTATCACAAGTAAAAATTCGCTACAAGAGAAAAAGTATGCTTATAGCATTTTCTTTCTATTTTTCCATCTCCTCTTGCAACTACTCTAGCCTTAATATGATCTAGTGTTCCATATGTTTTGTACATAGTTTTGTGCTCCCACTTACAGTCAGTTGTTTTCTTTCCTCTAGTAACTCAGCGTGTTGACTTAGTTTCGATTTTTGTTTTGTTTTGATCTGGTGCTTCTAGTTCCTTTTCCGTTATTTCTTTCCATCCTGAACCAGTGCTTGCTTGTTTCTAAGTGCTCGGTTATGGTCCCTGAAAAAAGTGTTGACTTTTTTTTTTGTATACCTCAGTATAGAAGCTAAAATCTCTCAATTCTTCTGCTATGAAGCTCCTCTTTTTGGCTGAGTTTACATCTCTTGTCTTCCCAGGTATTTCGTAGACACAGTCATTACATTTTCTCTAGCATTCTGCTTGTTCTGTATAGCATAATAGTAATCCTTTGTGTTACTTCTTGTTCCCGTTCTGGATTGTCACTGGTTTTGATCATGCTGGTAGATCCATTTCTTAAGTTAGATCAAGATTATTTTCTTCATAAAATCAAATATCTGGTATTAATAGTTGGTTCTTGCTATATTTCAGGTACCATAGATTTTGTAGTTCCGTTTGCTTCACTGTTCCCTTGAGAAACATCCTTGAAACATCAGCTTCCATTTGTCGTTGCACTACGAGATCAGAGAAGGAAAAATGTCTTCTTTAGAAGCCATATGCTTTTTCGCAAACAACTTCCTCCTCCCAAGATCGTATAATGTGCTACCCTTGTGATCACTAGGATAGCCCATTGGTACACATCTCACACCTTTCTTACCATTTACCAAATATGTCCAATATGCTCTCCGTACTCAGGTGCATAACACAGACTCCTTATATAAGATGCTGACTTAGGTTTCTTCTTCAATAATCTTTCATAAGGTGTTCCTGAAGTTTGTATTGCGGTTGTTCTCTACATTTACATCCTAGAATCCTTCCTTGTATATATAGGTAAGGTCATATCAAAGCTATGCTCATCACCATTCTAAACACAAACTACTTCGAGAAGGAAAATAGTTCTGGAAGCAGTTATTTTTGAGAAGGAAAATAGCAGTCCTTATACTACAGGTACAACAGCATGAGAGAAAGAAAGAACTATAACGTGTAATTAGGAAAACAATATAGGTATATACATATCTCATCTCTACTATTACCAATCAACGTCGTTCAGGATTCTGCATACTAGTGCACAGAATACATGGATAAATTATCTGCAACCGTACAGAGATCGTTGCACTTAAATTGAACAGGTGAGAGGCCCTTAGGATAAGTTGCATTACATAAGGCTGAGATCAAAACCAATAAAGCTGAGATCGAGCTTTAACACCTCCAATGTTTCACAATTGAAAAGTTGTGGGGTTAACTGAAGGTAACAAACTAACTTAATGCAGATGTATTAAGTTGCATGAATTTCAAGTGAGGGAGACGATCATGAAACAAACTCAGAAAGTAGCTAGTGAAGGAGTCTCCAAGTGTAAAGCTGATGAGATGCTGAGACTGGTGAGCTTGGAGGACATTGTTCACAAAGGTAACAATTAACAAAAGTGGGGAAACATTGAATATGATCGGGATTTGTGCTCGAACTCCATAAGATATACTTCCTCCGTTCCAAAATAAGTGAAACATTTGTCTCAAAAAGCTCTCACATAAATGAGAGAAGTGTTTCACTTATTTTGAAACGGATGAAGTAGTTGAATTAGTATCAGTACTTGTGTTTAGATTTTCCCATATAAAGGCCAACTCATCAATCCTAACTTTGTTTGTATTAAGCAATAAGCACCTTCGAGAAATTATTAATTCCAAGGAACATACAGCGTTCTGATCATAGCATTTCTTAATGAAATTCCTTTTGAAAGAACTTTTTTTTTAAAAAAATTCCTCTAAAAGAATATTGTAAATAACATCATGTTGTATTAACAAGGACAAATTTTGTATAAAAATCTACAAATGTTGTATCAAAAGTGAATGTGGGTTGTTCTTTTATTGGAGCGAAATTTGCTCCTCCTGGGTTAGAAATTAGAACTAGGCAACTCAACTTTGTATACGCCAAATTTTATTATAATCGGTTATTTACCGTATCCTTAAATTTGTTGTATAAAATATAGAAAAAAAATTAGATATAAGGAATATATTTTTATCTTGTCCTCCTAGCTATATTTTGCAGCTATCTACAAATTAAATTCTCCTAGGGTAAAGGCAAGGTAATTCGTTAAATAACCTAAGACACAATCTTAAAAAACGAAGAACAAATGTACATTTTTAAAAACTCCGTTTTATGCTCAATTTCAAATACAGAATAATCCCGCTCATTTCAAGTGAAATACTTCCTTTCCTTTTTTTTTAATCAAAACGCCACGTTTTATGTTGTTCGCAACATTCAGATCCTACAACCATATACAAGATCTAATTTACAACTTTACGATCCTAGCAGCGCATAGTGGTACATGTCATCTACTATATAAGTGGTACATAGGCAACATAGCAATACATAACTTTTATTTTCGAATGTTTGTTTGCCAATATTCTAGGTAATGTATTGTACAAATCATAAGCACTAAACACCAAACCATTTTATTGACCACGTAAGTAAATCAAACTGGAATACATTTGAACGAGTACTCTGAAATCTGAATATATAATTACGAGGGAGCGGTGCACCACAAAGGCCAGAATTTCCCAAAAACGCAGCGGGAGGAATATTAGACTTGTGCTGTCACTGCTGTGGAATTTCCCCACTTAGTTTATTTCTTGAGACATCAAACACTCCCCAACTTCTCCAAATTCAACACATACTTGGAATATTTCCCTGCAAGTTATTTTCAGACAACAGTATTTTCCACAACTCTGTGGCATTTCCAATTTCTTCTAGTATTGTCCCTGAAAGTTGATTATCAACCATTTCTAAGACTTGTTCAGAAAACTCTCCTATTGACTTTGGTATTGATCCTCCCAACGGATTATGCGAAAAAATCAAGTAACGGATTCCATGCTACGCTTTTTACCTATGTTCTTATCA
Source organism: Beta lomatogona (assembly GCA_947646795.1). Classification (NCBI taxonomy): domain Eukaryota; kingdom Viridiplantae; phylum Streptophyta; class Magnoliopsida; order Caryophyllales; family Amaranthaceae; genus Beta; species Beta lomatogona. Next base: position 116,065 of record CANSNZ010000226.1, read on the forward strand.
ATAGGAGCAATGAACATGTTGCTAGACACATCAATGGAGCACTGACCTTGAGTAAAGATGTCGAACTCCTTATCAATAATGACATCCAATGTGATAGACTATGTTATATTAGACATAGTCAAAGATATTTTAGCACATGTATAATCTTGTATAATGTTTCCTTATGTGTAGCTAATCTTGTTTCTATAGTTTAGCCTTAGAATGTGTTGTACCTTCTTGTATATATTGTTAACAAAGTATCAATGATAAACCACGGATGATTTCCTACATGGTATCAGATTAGGTTCCCTTCCTAACCTAGCCGTCGCCCTATCTCCTTCTTCTCTTCTCTTTCACGCCTTCCATGGCCGACAAACCAAGTGTTTCATTCGGCTCGCCCGTCACCAACGTTAAGTCTCTTATTCCTATTACCTTGGACTTCGAAACCGGCCAATATCACGAGTGGTCCACCCTATTCAAAGTCCAGGCTCGTGTGCACAATGTCCTCGAGCACATCCTTCCCCCCACCGAAACAAAGGCACTCGCCACATACCAAGCCATGAAGGATGCTGACCCTTCTCTTTAGAAGCGACTCGACGCCGTCGTCCTCCAATGGATCTATGCCACTGTATCTTCTGACATTCTCACCTCCATACTTGTTGTGGATGATGTGGTTGTCCATGCTTGGCACCAGTGTTGCCTAGATGTTTCAAGATAATAAAAATTCCCTGGGCGGCGTATCTTGAAACTAAATTTACCACCACCAAGCTTGTTGAATTCTCTTCGGTGGTGGCCTACTACACTCGGCTACAATCTCGCCACTCAATCGGCCAACGTCGGATCGTCGGTCTCCGATCAACGTTTAGTCATGCGTCTTCTTGCGGGTTTACCTCATCTTACTCTACGTTTTTCACCAACATCCAACAAAAGGACACATTACCTTCCTTTTCTGATGTTTGCTCTCGTCTAAAACTTGAAGAAACTACTGCCAAGGAGCGTGCCCGTGAATCCGGCACCACCGCTTTGCTTGTTGATGATGACACTTCCTCACAAGTTTCGGCTTCTCAATCTAGTGGTAATAATCACCGCAATTCTTCACGTGACAACCGTGGCAAGAACAACAAAAACCGTGGTCGTGGCTCTAATAATAACAACCACCGTGACAACCGTGGCAAGAACAACCGCGGTGGTGGCCAGCAGCCCGCGGCCGTGCCCTCCCCGGGTTCACCGTGGCCTTATCCTCGGCCCGGCCCGGCAGCCCCAAAGAAGGGCTCTTCCACCCTCGCCCTACCCGACATCCCTCCCCGGCAAGTGCATCTCGGCCTTACAGCCTCCCGGAGTGCTTGGTCCCACCCACGACTCCTCAAGCATACTCTATCAGAGCTCCTCCTTATGGGTATTTTATGCAGCCTCCTCATCATCCGATTATGCTCCAACAAATATTGATGCAACTATGCATACTCTCTCTCCATCAACAGGATGATAATCGGTACATGGACACCAGGGCAACATCTCACATGATGCTAATCCAGGTACGCTCACGTCCTATTTTAATTTGAGCAAAAATAGTGGAATTATTGTTGGTAATGGCAGTATTATCCCAATTCATGGTTATGGGCACTCTTCCCTTACTCAAACTAACCCATCTTTACATCTCAAAAAATGTTCTACATGCTCCGAAACTTATCAAAAACCTTATTTCAGTTATCAAATTCACTAATGATAGTAATGTTTCTGTTGAGTTTGATCCTCTTGGATTTTCTGTGAAGGACCTTCAGACGGGGAGCCCTCTAATGAGATGTGAGAGCACTGGGGATTTATATCCAATCACTGCAAAGTCTAGCATTACCTCACCATCCACCTTTCTCGGCTGCATCACCAAATGTGTGGCACTCTCGTTTAGGACATCCGGCCCCCGTTATTCTTAGTTCTCTCTCGTAGGCATGATTTAATTTCTTGTAATAAGGCCTGGTTCTTCTTTTGTACTTCTTGTCCCTTGGGGAAGCATATTAAATTGCCATTTTGTGATTCTATGACTACTACTACTATGCCTTTTGACATTGTTCACAAGTGACTTATGGACATCTCCTCGTTTTGAGTTCTATTGGGCATCGCTATTATGTTTTCTTTCTTGATGATTATAGTAACTATCTATGGACTTTTCCTATTGCCAACAAATCACAGTGTTTTACTATTTTCCAATCTTTTAAGACCATGATTAGAACTCAATTTGAACGAGATATTAAAACTATTCAATGTGACAATGGGCAGGAATTTGATAATGGACCTTTTCACTCCTTTTGCACATCAAATGGCATTCAATTTCATTTTTCTTGTCCTCACACCTCTCCCCCAAAATGGTAAAGTAGAGCGAAAAATTCAGTCCATTAACAACATTGTGCGCACTCTCCTAGCTCACTCTGGTGCCCCCATCATTTTGGCATCATGCTCTCCAAATGGCGACTTATCTTTTAAATATCCTTCCCTCCAAGGTCTTGAAGTACAAATCTCCAACTCAAATTCTTTTCCAACGCACCCCCACTTATTCTCATCTCCGGTTTTTGGATGCCTATGCTATCCTCTCTTTCCCCTCCACCACTATAAATAAGTTGCAATCGCGTTCCACACCTTAGGTTTTCTTGGGGTATCCGTCCAATCATAGTGGGCTACAAATGTTATGATTTGTCGAGCAAGAAAATCATCATATCACGCCATGTTATTTTTGATGAGACCGTTTTTCCATTCTCTACATTACACACTCTCTCTCTCTCACTCATATGATTTCCTTGATCATAATTTGTCCCCTATCTTATGCAATATTTGCATTCCACGCCCCCACACCCAGCCCAAACACATAACCCCTCTCCACCCCCCTCCGTGCAGCCCACTCGCCCACCCCCGCCCTCCCGCCGATCCCTCTCCCTTCTCGTGTTCACTGGGCTGCCCCACCTTGCCCCACTGCCGCGCCTACCTCGGCGCCCGCCTCGGCTCCCACATCTCCTCTTCTCGCCCCTCCCTCCTCCCGGCCCAAATCCACTTCTTGCTCCTTCTAATCCTCGGCCCACTCGGATTGCTACTCGGAGCCAACATGGCATCTTCAAACCAAAACGGCTCTTCAACTTACACACATCCACTTCCACCACCATCTCTCCACTTCCCAAAAATCCCGGAAGTGCTTTACATGACCCGAATTGGAAGGCTGCCATGATTGACGAATTTGATGCTCTTATTAAAAATAAGATGTGGGAATTGGTACCTCGTCCCGCAAATGTGAATCTTATTCGTTCTATGTGGATTTTTCGTCATAAAAAAGAATTCGATGGTTCTTTTGAGCGGTATAAAGCTCGTCTTGTAGGTGATGGCAGTCACAACAGGTTGGAGTTGATCGTGACGAGACTTTTAGCCCGGTTGTCAAACCGGCCACTATTCGCACCTGTTGTTTGAGCATTGCCCTATCTTGTTCTTGGCCTATTCATCGGCTAGATGTCAAGAACGCTTTTCTTCATGGCAATCTAAATGAGACCGTCTATATGCATCACCTATGGGTTTCCGCGATTCTACTTATCCCGATCATGTTTGTCTATTGCGAAAATCATTATATGGCCTCAAGCGGGCCCTCGTGCTTGGTACCAACGGTTCGCGGACTATGTCTCCACCATTGGCTTCTCCCATAGCCGCCGATCACTCTCTGTTTATATATTCTCGTGGTTCGACATTGCTTATATTTTGCTGTATGTTGATGACATCGTTCTCACAGCTTCCACAGATGGTCTCCCGAAGTCCATCATGGCTCGTCTCAGCGCGGAATTTGCAATGAAAGATCTCGGCCCTCGAGTTATTTTTGGGTGTGGGCCGTTACTCGCACCTCCATCGGCATGTTTCTCTCTCAAAAGAATTATGTCAGCAGACATTATCGAGCGCGCAGCATGTCCTCTTGCAAGCCAAGCCACACCCCCTTGACACCAAAGCCAAGCTTGGCTCCTCTCGCCGGGCAAAGGCTTATTCGGATCCTACACATTACTCAAGCAGCTTGCGTGTGCCTTACAAGATCTCACTTTTACCCGGTACGGATCTCTTATGCTTGTTCAACAGTGTGTTTACATATGCATGATCCGAAAGTTGGACATATGAATGCTCTCAAGCGCATTGTGCGCTACATTCAGGGTACTATTGATTTTGGTCTCCATCCGTACAAGTCATCTCTCGCTTCTCTCATTTCTTATACTGTAGATGCAGATTGGGCGGGTGTCCGGACACTCGCCGCTCCACATTCGGCATTGTATTTTCTTGGGTGATAACTTGCTCTCATGGTCCTCGAAACGCCAACCCACTTTGTCGTAATCGAGTGCCGAGGCCGGACCGTGGTGTGGCTAATGTTGTTTCGAGTCTTGTTGGTTACGTAATCTCCTTCTTGAACTTCGTTGTCCTATCCGCAAAGCAACATTAATTTATCGCGACAATGTTAGTGCCATCTACCTCTCCGGTAACCCAAGTTCAACATCGGCGCACTAAACATATTGAGATGGACATTCATTTCGTACGCGAAAAGTTGCACGTGGAGAAGTTCGCGTCTTCACGTCCCGTCCCGATACGAGATTGTGCATATCTTCACCAAAGGTCTTCCGCGCGTACTTTTGATGATTTTAGGGACGGTCTAAGCGTACGCCAACCTCCCGCTTCGATCAGGGGGTGTGATAGACTATGTTATATTAGACATAGTCAAAGATATTTTAGCACATGTATAATCTTGTATAATCTTTCCTTATGTGTAGCTAATCTTGCTTCTATAGTTTAGCCTTAGAATGTGCTGTACCTTCTGTATATATTGTTAACAAAGTATCAATGATAAACCACGGATGATTTCCTACACAATGGACCAGAGAACTTGTTTGAGTGAAGATCAAGGTAATTGAGTGAAGTTCTTAAATTCTCTTGAATCTTTTTTTGAGTGAAATTTGTTATTGATATATCAAGGTAAAACAAACTAGTCATGTTCCCAACCCATGCAGGAAACTTACCGGTGAGCTCATTACTAGATAAGTCGAGGTAGCCTATCAATGAACAAGATAGCCATTGTGGTGGCTTCCCTTTGATCCCAGCGTTAGCTAAGTTTAGTGTTTTGGGGTTTTATTTTAGACAAGAAATATGGTAGTCCATTAAGCCTAAGTGGATTATTTGACAAATCCAAGTAATGTAGATTAACAAGTTATGAAAGTTGATGAGGAAGTTGGCCAACAAGTTGATTCATCCATATATTCATGATTGTCAGACTCCCAAGATTGCCGAAACTTGAAGGTATTTGGCCTATAAAACGGTTGTCTGAGAAGTACATTGTGATCAGATTTGTGAGATTTCGGTGGCAAATACCCTGTGATCATATTGTTTTGCAAGGTGATATGTTGAAGTTGGGTAATATTTCCTATAGAATATGGTAAAACACCGAAACTTGAAGGTATTTGGCCTATAAAGCGGTTGTCTGAGAAGTACATTGTGATTAGATTTGTGAGATTTCCTAGACTTGGTGGCAAATACCCTGTGATCATATTGTTTTGCAAGGTGATATGTACGTTGAAGTTGGGTAATATTTCCTATAGAATATGGTAAAACACCTGTCAATTTGTTGTTACTGAGATCAATAGACTGCAGAATAGAAATTTTTCCTATGGAAGAAGGAATAGATCCTGTAAACTTGTTATAACCGAGGGATAACACTTCCAATTTGGAGAGGTCGACGATGAAATATGGGATATATCCTATAAGATCGTTGAATGACAGTTGCATTTTTTTCTAAGGCTTTT